>CAJVSB020000305.1:0-61247 GCA_911865555.2 Thlaspi arvense
AAAAATAAAAAACTCAGATAAAAAAAGATAAGGATTATATTTTGATTGATCCAAATGCTCTATAATGGGACAATAGCAGAGAGGAGAAAAAGAGAAGAAAGGAGAGAACAGTCAGGTGAGGAGAGAGGAGAGCTACAATTCCCTAAAATCAACAACAAGACAAAGAGTAGCGTAGAGGGACTGAGAGGAGAGAATATTGTGCAGTAAGGAGAGAGGAGAGTGACGGATTTGGACATTCACAAATCCAAGCCCTCACAGTACAACCGACAAGTGCTCAACCAATTGAACAGTGGAATGAACAGCGTAGGTATTAACAAGGACGATGAACAATGAAAGGGTATTTTAGTAAATTGCTGTATAATCCCTCCATTTCCTGTCTTTTGGTGAAATTTTACTGTTCAAATAGAAAAAATTAAAATTAGTGTATTGATAAGTTAAAGTTATATTTATCTTATCTTATCTTACCTTACCTTATCTTATCGTATCTTATTTTCTCCTTTTTTCATTAGTTTTTCTAAATGAATTGTGTGGAGTTATCAATGCAATGGGTTTTTTATCCGAATCTAATTTAATTTTACTCTGATATTTAATATTTGAATTTAATTAAAATATTCGATGGATCATATCTGATTATAAATATTTATAATCTAAAATAAGTTGACCAGATATAAAATTAAGAAATTCGATATCTTAATATTCGAATCTGAATTTTAATAATAATTTTAAATTAAATAAATAATCATATATATATATATGTATATAATTAATAAATTCAAGGCTATATGAACTAAATTAAGAAAATTAGAAAATTGAAGGATTAACATGACTAATGAAATAGAGTTCATAGATTTAAAAGCAAAATAGTATTATTTTCTTATCGGATTGAGTTTTCTGATCAGATTTCAGATTATTTATCGGATTCAAATATTGTTTAACAAATATAAATTTTATAAAATTTTAAATTAAATTGGGATATGAAAATAATTTATCAGATTCGAATTTGAATTTGAAAGTACTAAATTTGATTGAAATCCAACTCGTTATCAGCCCTAAAGTTGTATGTGTGTGTATATAAGAGAATTTATATATTCAATTCTACACTCAACCCTCCTTGGAACATTTCTACAATTTCCTATTATCAGTGATCCACTTGCATTACCATGGATTTTAACATAACCTATTTCTAAATAAAGTTGCGGATTTTTATCAAAGATAAAATAAAATTCTGGATCATTCTGCATTAGGAAGCAACTCATTCAGGCATTTCGAATGTCCATTCTTTGCCCTAGGCGAGGCAAATCTCTCTCTCTCTCTCTCTCTCTCTCTCTCTCTCTCTATAGCTCAAACTAAATTATGATTCTAGGTAATCAAAGGGTTAATGGATTCAATCTTATTTTGAACTTTGATCATCATTGCAGATTTACAGCTCCAGCCACTTTAACTCAAAAAACCAGTTAGAACAAGAATAGAAACACATTGTCCCCCTTATACATTCAAAGCTACTATGACAAAAGAAGAGGATGTTAGATTTATTTTCAAATAAATAAAATGAAAACATTTTTTTAAAAAAATCAATATGGTCCACATTTTTTCAACTCCTTTGACCAAGTCAAAAGGGTTTTCTATTTTTAAAAGCACTATCCACATTTGAGATAGTGAGCAGTTAAATTAGAGATAGTGTGAGGATATTTTTGAGATAGTGAGGGACTTTCTCTGATGGAGGGAGAATTTCTACAAATTGACGTCTCTGGAGTCCTTGATCCATAAGGTCAAAACAGCTACCCATTCCATCAACGGTTTGACTAGTGTGGACTGGAAGGCTCTACGACGTACAACTTCAATTCTTCTGCAAAATATCAATGGCTGGAGGTATGCTGATTGATTTAAAATCTTCAGTATTAAATCCAACAACATTGCTTTTACATTTGGTATCAGAGCTTCCATTTATATGCCTCTGCCTTGATATATTGATGCGTGACTTGTGTGTATATATATTCAATAATTTATGAGGTTACGCACGTATGCATGCTGTTTGTATGCATCTTCCATGTTTTCTAATTATACACATGTATGCTGTGAAAATATATCTGTCATTATTTAAGTTCTTCAAGCATGTGTATATAATCTATGTTGAATTTTTATGGAATCTGTATACAATCACATGCATATAATGGAAGAATCCATGTTCTGTTTTTGAGTCAAGGAGCAAATCAGTATGTATACTTTATATACGCAATGTTTTTTCAACCTTTGGCTGAGATGGTTGAAGTTTAAAAAAAAAAAAAAAAAAAAAAAAAAAAAAAAAAGAAAAGAAGAAGGGCTCACTACTAGATTTACATTCTTGTATGTATATATATATATTGGATTATCTGCTTAGATCTCAAGTGTTCAGAATTGTGTTCCTGGGTCCATTGCCTCTATCATCTTCGGTTCTGGTTGTAAAGGTTGGATAAGGGAAAGCTCATTTTTGGGTTTTTGATTGTTGAAGGTCGGACAAGGAAAGCTTGTTTGACTATGTTAAAAAGAAATTGCAATATAAATAAATTACTTTCAGGATTTTATTATTATTTTTGATTAACCATAAATTTCATGCAATCAGAAATCAATAAAGATATTTCATGAGCTTTTGTTACCAGCCATGGCAGTTTTTTTGGCCAAAAAAGATGACGAAGAGGGCTGGGAGACGTGGGCGGAGAGGAAAAGACGGGTGCGTGTGTTTCACGAGCCTGTAATGCTGCAAATGCAGAAAAAGGGGCACGTGGGACCTACTTGAGGCACGGATTCAATGGGCGCATATGTTACAGGTGCTAGTTATTTAAAAAAAAAAAAAAAAAAAAAAAAAAAAAAAGAGGGACAAGCACACGTAGTTGCACGCGCTTGACCCGTGCGCCCAACCCGCATAAGACGACCCACGGGTCTGCCCAAATAAAAAAAAATGGAGTAAAGTGGGGGCAAGCGCATGTAATTATCGTGCCTGACCCGTGTACTAACCTGCGTCTCCTAACTACTTGAGACGCATCTCTGATCCATGGCCCGAAATGATTTAAAAAAAAAGGGCCCACCACTGACCCGCAGTAGATCCAATCTGGCCCCATGTGCGCGGGCCCATCCGTACGGCCAACCCACGCGCGCTGAACCATGCGCGGGTTTTGACTCGCACGTTGACTAATTTGCCCGAGCCGGTTTAAACAAAAAAAAAGGTTAATAAATAGTAAATAATTTTTTTATTTATAATTCATATAATTGACTTATTTGTGAATGTCAGGGAATGTTTGAAATTAGTTAATATTCTCTAATTTAAGGATTTATTGCTTTTTTCCTTTTGAGATATATATTTAGGAAAATTGCATAACTTGAAACTATATTTGCTTGCACATTAAGGAGTAGCCATAGCATCCTTAAAAAGGTAACGTACTTAAGGAACATTAATTTATGAAAGTTGTAATTATTTATGATTAATATAATAAATTTACCCATAGGAATTCATTATATTTTTCATAATTAATTAGATTGAAAAATTAAATTATTTGTTTCTTAGGTTACCCACAAGCACTAAGAGATGAGTAATTTATTAGTTTCATTATAAAGTATTATACGAATCTATTTTGTGTTAAAATCTTAACCCACAGGTAGATTTTAATGACACATTGATTTATGTATATGTTTAACATTAGAGATTATGTATTTGCCTCGAAACTTGTGATATGAGCATGTTCATTTATATTGTAGTTCATATTATTTCTGATGAAAAGGTTGATGTTCCCCTTTTGACTGGTGACAATTATAAGACTTGAAAGGAATTAATCCTTTTACATTTGGGGTGCATGGACATTGATTATACCATTCGTAAGGATGAACCAATTGTGCCTACTAGTGCTAGTACTCCAGAAGAGATTGCGATATACGAGCATTGGGAAAGATCTAATCGTCTTTCCATAATGTACATCAAGACACACATCTCCACTAGCATACGTGGTTCAATCCCGGATTGCAACAATGTCAGGGATTTCATGAAGGCTATCGATGAGCAGTTTGAAACTGCTAATAAGGCATTGGCAAGCACTTTTTTGGCAAAATTGTCATCCATGAAGCTAACTCAAGTCAAAGGTGTGAGAAATCACATAATGGAAATGAGAGACATAGCTGCTCAGCTTAAGTCTCTTGAAATTGACATTTCTGATTCTTTCCTCATGCATCTTATCCTGAACTCACTTCCACCTCAATATGGTCTTTTTAAAATATCTTACAACACACATAAGGATGAGTGGTCTATTAATGAACTTTGACCATGTGTGTTCAAGAAGAGGGGAGGTTGGTTCAAGAGTTGGGCAAAAGTGTACTTACAATGACTCACACTCAAAGTCAAGGAAATAAAAGGATCAAGGAGAAAAAAAGAAATGGCATACCCCCTATTGCCAAGATTAAGAAGGAGTCTAGGTGTTTCTTCTGTAAGAAGAAGGGATACATGAAAAAAGACTGCGTCAAGTACAAAGCTTGGCTAGAGAAGAAAGGTATTTCATTCTCCTTTGTATGTATGAATCCAACATAGTTTGTATATGTCATAACACTTGGTGGATTAACTCCGGTTCTACAATCCATATTTTTAATACCATGCAAGGCTTCATAAGTCAAAGGAAGCCGAAGGAAAGTGAGCAGTACATCTACTCTGGCAACCGGATGTGCTCACATGTGGAATCAGTTGGCACTTGCAGACTTGTTTTAAATTCTGGATTTGTTTTAGATTTGCAAAACACTTTTTATATTCCTAGTTTTTCTAGAAATTTAATTTCTATTTCAAGACTAGTTTGTTTGGGTTTTGTAATAAATTTCAATGCATCCAATTTTGATTTGTTATTAAAGTCTGCTGTGATTGGAAATGGTGTGTTGAATGATGGTTTGTTTAAAATCAATCTGGCCAATACAATTTCCCACAACCTAATTGTTATGCATGATTTTATTGGTATTAAGCATTGTGATATAAATGAAAAATCCTCAACATTGTGGCATAGGAGATTAGAACATATCTCCGTTGAAAGAATTAAAAGATTACTAAATGATGGAGTACTTAAGACTCTTGACTTTACTGACTTTGACACTTGTATAGACTACATTAAAGGAAAGCAGACTAATAAGTCAAAGAAAAATGCCAAGAGGAGTTCAGAAATATTGGAAATCATACATACAGACATTTGTTTTCCAGAAATGGACTGATATGGGCAAAGATACTTCATCTCTTTTATAGATGATTACTCAAGATTTATGTATCTCTACTTACTTCATAACAAATATGAAGCTTTAGATAACCTTAAAGTTTTTAAGGCAGAAGTAGATAAACAATGTGGAAAACAAATTAAGATTGTGAGATCAGATAGAGATGGAGAATTTTATGGGCGATACACTAAAGGTGGACAATCACTTGGGCCATTTGCAAAGTTTCTTTAAGAGTATAGTATTGTGGCCCAATACACTATGCCTGGCTAGCCAGATCAAAATGGTGTGGCTGAAACAAGAAACCGAACCTTAATGGACATGGTAAGGAGTATGCTTAGCAACTTCGAACTTCCTCATTTGTTATGGAGCGAAGCCCTTAAGACTGCAGTGTATATACTGAATTGAGTTCCAACTAAAGCAGTTTCCAAAATTCTTTTTGATTTTGGAAAGGTTGGAAACCAAGTTTAAGACATATGCGTGTCTGGGGTTGCCTAGCTGAAGTGAGAATTTAGAATTCATAAGAGAGGAAGTTGGACCCAAGGACTATTAGTGCATACTTTATTGGTTATGCTGAAAAGTCTAAGGGTTATAGGTTCTATTGTCCACATCATAGCACTAGAATTGTGGAATCAAGAAATGCAAAATTTCTTGAAAATGACATGGTTAGTGGGAGGAAAGTTTCACAAGAATTAAATCTTGAGGAGGATGAAAGAATTGAACCAACTCCTACATCAAGTTATCAAGTGGTAACTTTTGGTGATTCTTACCAAAATCCAGAAAGATTACCACTAACTGGGATTCCATGTCAAACTGAAGCTACTTTAGTTGATTCGGTTGAACAACATCCAGCACAAACAGTTAAGCAACCTGTTGAAAATCAACTTTCTCAAGAAGTTGAAGAAACAACATTGAGAAGATCAACTAGAGTGCGAAAATTTGCAATACCTAATGATTATCATGTGTATCTGTAAGAGTCTGAATGTGACATAGGAATTGAGAATGATCTAGAAACGTTTTCACAAGCTGTTAATAGTAGCAATTCTGAATTGTGGCATAATACTATGAAAGAAGAATTGGATTCCATGGCTGATAATGGAGTTTGGGATCTTGTAGAGTTGTTTGATGGAGTAAAGCCTGTTGGCTGTAAATGGGTCTTTAAAACTAAGAAAGACTCTTTAGGCAACATTGAGCGATACAAGGCCCGATTAGTTGCCAAGGAATTCACTCAGAAAGAGAAAGTTGATTATAGAGAGACCTTTTCTCCTGTATCTAAGAAAGACTTTTTTCGAATCATAATGGCATTGGTTGTCCATTTTAACCTAGAATTGCATCAGATAGATGTGAAGGAAGCTTTTCTTAATGGGAATCTAGAAGAAGATGTTTACATGACACAACTAGAAGGTTTTTCCTCTAGTAATGGTGCTCATTTACTCTGTAGACTAAAGAAATCCATATACAAGCTAAAACAGGCCTCCCGACAATGGTATTTGAAATTCCATACTGTAATCTCTTCTTTCGATTTTGTTAAGAACATTATGAATCAATGCATTTACCACAAGGTTAGTGGGAGTAAAATAATTTTTCTAGTTTTGTATGTGGATGATATTCTTCTTGCCACTAATGACTTGGAAATATTGCATGAAGTGAAACAATTTCTCTTCAAGAATTTTGATATGAAAGATATGAGTGAAGCTTCTTATGTCATTGGCATTAAGATTCATAGAAATAGACATCAAGGTGTCCTCGGTCTGTCTTAGGAAGCCTATATCAACAAAGTTCTTAAAAGATTTTGGATGAAAGATTGTTCACCAAGTGTAGCTCCTATAGTAAAGGGTGATAGGTTCAACCTGAACCAATGCCCTAAGAACGAACTTGAAAGGGAACACATGAAGAACATTCCATATGCTTCTGCTGTTAGAAGCTTCATGTATGCTTAGGTTTGTACAAGACCTCACATAGCATACGTAGTTGGAATGCTTGGAAGATATCAAAGTAATCCAGGCTTGGATCATTAGAGAGCTGCAAAGAAAGTAATGAGGTACCTTCAATAGACCAAAAACTATATGCTCATTTACAGAAGATCCGACATTTTGGAAGTTGTTGGGTATTCAGACTCAGATTTTTCTGGTTGTATTGATTATCGTAAGTCAATATCGGGATATATTTTCATGTTGGCTAATGGAGCTATATCTTGGAGAAGTGCAAAACAAACATTAATTGCTACTTTTACTATGAAAGCTGAGTTCATTTCGTGTTTTGAGGCTACGTCATAGGGTATCTAGTTAAAGAGTTTCATTACAGGACTGAGAATGGTCGATTCTATTTCTAGACCATTAAAGATATATTATGACAATTCAGCTACTATTTCTCTAGCTAAAAATAACAAAAGTGGAAGTTGAAGCAAGCATATCGACATTAAGTATTTAGCCATGAGGGAACGTGTTAAAGCAAATGAGATTATCATTGAACACATTAGCATTGAGTTGATGATTACAGGTCCTTTGACAAAAGGCATGCCACCAAGATTGTTTAAGGACCATGTAATGTGTATGGGACTTGTTTCAGTTATGTAAAAGTTCTTCTAATTGTAATGAAACTCTGATTTCTGTTATCTTCTCATCTTGATGTATACATTCTGGTTTTTGACAATGACATGATTTTGTCTTGGACTCAGAATAAGTATTGATCTTATTCATCTAGTTGAATGAGCTTTTTGCTGAGAGAAAAATTGCATTGTAATACATGGAAGGTAATACTCACTTATGGAGGATCTACCGCTATGATTCATGTAATTGGTTCTCTTAGATATAAGCATATAGTCATCTTAATGATGAATATCATAAGGTATGAGAAAAATGATAGACCAAGTGGGAGAATTTTAGATTTATTTTCAAATAAATAAAATGAAAACATTTTTTAAAATAAAATCAATATGGTCCACATTTTTCTCAACCCCTTTGACCAAGTCAAAGGGGTTTTCTATCTCTTAAAAGCACTATCCACGTTTGAGATAGTGAACAGTTAGATTAGAGATAGTGTGAGGATATTTTTGAGATAGTGAGGGGTTTTCTCTGAAGGAGTGAAAATTTCTATAAACTGACGTCTTTGGAGTCCCTGGCCTATAAGGTCAAAACAGATACCCATTCCATCAACGGTTTGACTGGTGTGGACTGGAAGGCTCTACGACATACAGCTTCAATTCTTCTACAAAATATCAATGGCTGGAGGTATGCTAGTTGATTTAAAATCTTCAGTATTAAATCCAACAACATTGCTTTTACAGAGGACTCCAAGCAATCTATCCAATATTTGAATCCTACATGGTTGAGAAAGCTAATGCAGTAGACCAAGCTCTAGATCTAGCGATTCCACTCAGAGAGCCCAAGAAGCTCCATGAGGCCATGAGATACTCTCTTCTCGCTACCGGCAAGCATTCGGAAGCCGCTCTGCATTGCCGCCTGCGAGCTCATTGGCTATCACGAGTCAAACGCGATGGCCACTGTGTGTGCCATGGAGATGATCCACACGACGTCGTTAATTGAGGATGACCACCCACAAGGTCTTTAGGGGGTGCATGGTGGAGATCGCTACCACCTCCTTCACATGCCTTGCCATCCATTACATGGCAACCAACGTGGCTGGGGTCCCTTGGGATGGAGATTTAGTCAGGCCGGAAGAAATAGTTTAAGATGGTGTTAATTTCAGGCAAATGATACTTACATGGACATGGTCCTAATCATGATTATAAAAAGTAAACTTCAAAGTCAAAAAACATATATTTTATATTTTTACTCATATTAAATATTTTTTGATTATATCTGAAATTATCTTTGAGTAAAATCTTGTAAAAATTCATTTTAAAAATGGTAAAAATTGTAAAATTACACTTTTATTAGTTGTTTTCATATTTTTGTCTTAAATTTATAATTTGTCGTTTTACTAGCCGCTTTCATCTAATAAACTATTCTAATCTCTATTTTGTGCAAGTGATCTTGGTTGTTTTAATTTAATTCCCTATTGTTTCTTATTCATATTATACTCATGTCAATTTATATTTGAATATTTATGATTTGATTTTTTTAATTTAAATTATTATTATTATTTATAATTTATGTTATGTCAGTTATATCTATGTTTTATATATACATATGTGTATACACACATATATATATGTATATATATTACGTATTAAGTAAAATATTTACTTTTATGCTTGATTTTTACGTTTCGTTTTTACAAAATCTAAACACTTTTAAATAAAAACTCCTTTTTAATAACCTTGGTCCCAATACAATAAGAAACGAGTTTGGCTTGAATTTGACACCACCTTTCATTTATAGTTTGAATGAATTATTTAGGGCAAATTTAATTTAGGCTGTAACTTATATATTGAATTCCATTTTAGTCCTCAAAACTTCCGTTGCAGCTCGTTTAGTCACAAGATTTTAAATGTTTAACATATGAGGTTACAAATTAATTTTTTTATTGAATAGAGAACCTAATTCACTACAAGAAATTAGTCTTTCAGCGATAGAAAATTTTCATCACTAACCAATAAAATCTATCGCTAAATGCATTTAGCGACGAATTTAGTGACGGAAAAAAATTCGTCGGTGTTAAAATAATTCCTTGTAATTATCTTAGATTAGGATTTAATTTTTATGTAATTATCTTTAGAGGTATTAGAGTTTTACTAGGATTATAATTCCTATTAGAACTAGGATTAGTTTTCTTATAAATAGGACCCTTTTAAATCATTCAATGAATGGAATAAGTTTGAGTGTTTATTTTTCATCAGTGGTATCAGAGCCATCTTCCTAGGATTCTTCTGCAGTAAGGACCTAAGTGAAGAAATTGAGAGATTGAGGGTTTTATACCAAGTCCATTCCACAGAGGGGCTTAGGTGAAGATAGTATAAAAACCAGGGACCTGAACTTAAATAAGTTCAATGTACAGAGTGAGAATCTGGAGAGTTGAAGGACTGAACCGCGATACAGAATCCTCGAAGGACCAAACTACAATTTGGTCATCTTCTTCCTTGGAGCAATCCCGACATTGTAGATCCAGTCACCCGAACAGGATCCGTCCTGTTGTAGCAGATCTATCCAACCTGTTGCGAATCCGTCCGAACCCGAAGCAATTCCGTCCAATTGATTGCAGATCTGGCCGAACCCAAAGCAGTTCCTCCCAAAGCAAATCCGTCCAACCTGTTGCAGACCTGTCCAACTGAAGCAGATCCGTCCAACCGTTGCAGAATCCAACAAACCCGAAGCAGTTCCTACCTGTTGCAGATCCATCCAACCCCTTGCAAACCCGTCCAACTGAAGCAGATCCGTCCAACCATTGCAGAATCTGACAGACCCAAAGCAGTTCCTACCGACTATTGCAGAAGTAGATCCAACGCCGGAGAAGATAAACCAGTCCGACGGAACAGGGCCCTATCTAAACATCCATCTGTAGCAGAAACCGAATCCAGGCAGAAAACCCAAGAAGCAACCCAAATCCACAAAAGCCAACTGTTCAAACACTAGAAGATCTGATCTGAAGAGGTTCAATCCGAAGCAGATCCATCCAACCGATCCAAAGCAGAAAATAGCCGATCCAAATCTGAAGAAAAGCAACAGAATCTGAAACTCATCCGATAGTTGCATATCTGAAGCAGATCCAGAACAGGAGCAAATCCATCTGATTGCAGCAGAGCAAGTCTGATCCGAAGCAGTTTCAAACCCGAAGCAGTTGTAGATTCTCTGACCCGAAGTTGTCCATCCGATTGTTGCAGATCCGAAGTAGATCTAGAACAGAAGCAAAGTCCATCCAAATTGTTGCAGATACGAAGTAGATCAAAGCTGATCTAATCTGCAATAGACCCGACCCAGTCTGACCCGACCCACTAAACCGGGTTGACCCGACCCGGTCCACTTGAACCGAACCAACCAGAATCTGTCCATCTGAACCAGATCACTTGAACCAGCTGAACCGAACTGACCAAATTTAAATTGCCAGATTTGAACCAAACTATCCAAAAAGCCCAAAAGTGAACCGATCAATCAAAACATTTGATGAAAGATAAAAAGAGCTTCAAATGGCATCCGATAGCTTCATACAACCCACCATTCCACGGTTTGATGGACATTATGACCACTGGAGCATGTTGATGGAGAATTTCTTGAGATCCAAAGAATACTAGCAGGTGGTTAGTAAAGGTATTACAGAACCTTCATCCAAAGCCGAAGGCAGAGCAGAACCATCAACACCAACAATGTTGACAGTCGTCAAAAGGACAGAATTAGAGAGTTTAAAGCTGAAAGACCTGAAGGCCAAAAACTATCTCTTCCAGGCAATAAACCGAACAGTCTTGGAGAGTATTCTTAACAAGGAGATTTCAAAGGACATATAGGACTCCATGAAAAAGAAATATCAAGGCTCATCAAGAGTGAAGCGTGCACAGCTTCAAGCCTTGAGACGAGACTTCGAGATTCTCGAGATGAAAGACGATGAGTCTATCACGAGCTATTTTTCCTGAACCATGGAGATTGTCAACAAGATGCAGTTTCAAGGAGAGAAGATGGAAGATGTCACCATTATTGAAAAGATCTTGCGCTGCTAACACCGAAGTATGATTTTGTTGTTTGCTCCATTGAGGAATCTAAAGATCTTGATTTACTCTCAGTTGATAAACTCCAAAGCTCCCTTCTGGTACACGAGCAAAAGTTGACTCGAAGTTCAACTAAGGAGGAACAAGCCCTTAAAGCCTATACTCCTTCCCGATCTTCAAACTCTAGAGGAAGAGGTCGAGGAAGAGGAAGAGGTAGAGGTAAAGGAAGAGAAGGACAGAGTTTCAGAGACGGAGACAAACAACGAGAACAGCATTCAAAAGCCAACAATAACCAAGGCAGAGAGAAAGGACAGCATAACAAATCCAAGGTCAAATGTTATAGGTGTCACAAATTCGGCCAGTACAGTTATTATGATTGCTACACCAAAATGCCGAATAAAGGAAGAGGGGAGAAAATAAACTTTGCAGAACAACAGGAACAGCAGCATGATGCTGAAACCATTCTGATGGCCATCCACGACATAAATCCATCCGAATCAAATGTATGGTATGTAGACATGGGATGCAGCAATCACATGTGCGGAAGTAAGTCACTTTTCTCAAATCTAAGTGAAAATTTTCAATCAACTATTCGCTTTGGTGATAGGTCTGCAGTTGAGGTACTCGAAAAGGTGATATTAACATTTGCACCAAGAATAGTTTTGTAAAAACCATCTCCAACGTCTTCTATGTGCCAGACCTGAAAAGTAACTTGTTGAGCGTTGGACAACTGCAAGAGAAGGGTTATGTAATAACCATCCAAAAAGAATCATGCAAGATATATGATCCTAAAAGAGGAGCCATTGCTGCCATCAAGATGAGCACAAATAGGTTATTCCCCTTAAAACTTCAACATGCTCCTTCCTGTTTTCTGACAAAAATCAAGAATCCATCTTGGCTTTGGCATTACCGATATGGGCACCTGAACTTTGGAGGATTAAGGACTCTCCAACAGAAGAATATGGTTAAAGGTCTTCCTCAGATTATAGCTCCTTCACAAGTTTGTGAGGACTGTGTTGTTGGCAAACAACCTCACTCTCAGTTCCCTCAAGAAAAATCATGGAGAGCCAAGAAAGTGCTTGAGCTGATCCATTCTGACATCTGTGGCCCTATCACTCCAACTTCCAACGGTGGTAACCGTTATTTCATTACCTTCACCGATGATTATTCTCGGAAAACTTGGGTTTATTTCTTGCAGGAAAAATCAAAAGTTTTTGGAATATTCAAAAGCTTCAAGGCACAGGTGGAGAATGAGACAAGGAGATCCATAAAAACTCTAAGGACCAACCGAGGTGGAGAATATTGCTCCAAGGAGTTCAATGCCTTCTGTGACAACCAAGGCATTCGAAAGGAGCTTACTGTAGCCTATTCACCTCAATAGAATGGAGTCTCTGAGAGGAAGAATAGAACCATTCTCAACATGGTTCATAGCATGATCACCAAAGGAAGGATCCCGAAAACCTTCTGGCCTGAAGCAGTTAATTAGAGTGTTCATTTACTAAATAGGAGCCCTACTTTTTCTGTCCTCAACATGACACCAGAACAAGCATGGAGTGGGAGAAAGCCATCTGTTGACCACTTCAAATCTTTGGGTGCATCGCATATGCACATGTTCCTAATCAGAAAAGGAAGAAACTGGATGACAGAAGTGAAAAGTGTGTTCTTGGGAATAAGTGAAGTTTCAAAAGCTTACAAGCTTTACAATCCAATTACTAAAAAGATTGTAATTAGTAGGGACGTTGTTTTTGACGAGGGAAACACTTGGAATTGGAGTGATGATGCTTCTAGGCAGCAACCTATACAAGTTAGTTTTGATGATAAAGACACAGACCCATCATTTCCTCAGCAAATTCAAACCTCTAGCAAACACACCATTCAGATTGACCCTACAGAAGAGCCTCATCAACATCCCAGAAAGAAACCTAACTGGATGTAAGACTATGTAACAAGTGAGGGGTTATCTGATGAAGATATTGCTCATTTTGCCTTATTTGCAGATTGTGATCCTATCAGATTTGAAGAAGCTACCAAGGATCCAAAATGGCAAAAAGTAATGGATGAAGAGATTAGGGCCATTGAAAAGAACAAAACTTGGAACTTGGTGGACCTTCTAGCAGGACAAAAAGCCATCGGAGTCAAATGGGTTACAAAACCAAACTAAATAAGGATGGTAGTATCAACAAGCACAAGGCCCGACTTGTTGTAAAAGGGTTCAAGCAAGAATATGGAGTTAACTATAAGGAGGTGTTTGCTCCAGTTGCTCACCTTGACACCATCCGATTGGTATTATCCATGGCTGCACAGAAGTCATGGCCTATCTATCAGCTGGATGTAAAATCAACCTTCCTGCATGGAGACCTACAAGAAGAGGTATATGTTGATCAACCTCTTGGATATGCTAAGCATGGAAATGAGCATAAAGTTTACAAACTCAGAAAAACTCTATATGGCTTAAAACAAGCCCCACGGGCTTGGTACAGTCGTATTAAAGCTTATTTTACCCGAACAGGTTTCCAGAAGTGCCCTTATGAACATACTCTCTTCACAAAGACTCATGCCAATGGAAGTATACTTATGGTATGTTTGTACGTAGATGACCTCATCTACACTGGGAATGACAAAGGTATGCTTGCTGAATTCAAAGAAAATATGATGTCAGAATTTGAAATGTCAGACCTAGATCTGATATATTACTTCCTTGGCATTGAGGTCTCTCAGTCATCACTTGGAATCTTTGTTTCACAAAGAAAATATGTTCTTGAGATTCTGGATAGATTCCAGATGAAGGATTGCAATCCTATTACCACACCCACTGAATATGGTCTCAAGCTCAAAAGAGATGATGAAGGAAAGCAGGTGAATCCCACACTCTACAAACAGATGGTTGGATGCTTGATGTACTTAACCGCAACAAGACTGGACATTATGTATAGTGTCAGTTTAATAAGCCGGTATATGGAAAATCCAACTGAAAATCATCTCTCAGCTGTCAAAAGGATTCTGCGATACTTGAAAGGTACAGTTGACTTTGGAATCCTTTATTAGAAAGGAGATAATGAAGATTTGCTTCTTGGCTTTACAGATAGTGATTATGCTGGAGATATTGATGACAGAAAGAGTACATCAGGTTTTGTATTTATGATGAATTCTGGAGCAATCTCTTAGTCATCAAATAAACAACAGATGGTTATTTTATCTTCTACAGAAGCTGAGTACATTGATGCAACAACATGTTCCTGTCAAGCTATCTAGTTAAGGAAGTTGATGGAAACGCTTCAAAGCAAGCAGGTGGGACCAACTACTATCTTTTGTGATAATGCTTCAGCAATCAAGATTTCCAAGAATCCAGTGTTACACGGGAGAAGCAAACACATAGATGTTCGTTATCACTTTCTGCAGGACTAATGTAATAATGGTGTGATCAACCTTGAGTTTTGTCCAAGTGGTGAACAAGTTGCAGATATTATGACCAAACCCCTCAAACAAGATGTGTTTGTGAAGCTTCGATCAAGGCTCAGGATGATTTCAGCTAAGGACATTTCTCTAAACTAATTTCCGTAGTTATCAGTTTAAGGGAGGGTGTTAAAGATAATTCCTTGTAATTATCTTAGATTAGGATTTAATTTTTATGTAATTATTTTTAGAGGTATTAGAGTTTTACTAGGATTATAATTCCTATTAGAACTAGGATTAGTTTTCCTATAAATAGGACCCTTTGTAAATCATTCAATGAATGGAATAAAGTTTGAGTGATTATTTTTCATCAGTAAAATGGTTGCCACTAATTTAGTAACAGAAAATTAGTAACAGAAAAATTAGCGACAAAAATTCTATCGCTAAATTACCGACAGAAATTTCGTCGCTAAATTCTATTACTAAATTACCAACAGAAATTTCGTCATAAATTACCAACAAAAATTCCGTTGTTACATTACTAACAGAAATTCCATCGCTAAATTACCAATAAAAATTCCATTGCTAAATTACCAACAGAATTCTGTTGCTAAATTCTGTCACTAATTTTGCTTTTGGTTGAAAAAGCTACAATTGAATTTTCCAATACAAATGCCCGTTTCTAATAAAAACTTGTATTTCATTTTCATAATGCTTAATGTAATGAAAATAACAGAATTTGCTCATAATTCATTAAAAAATACAATACAATAATATATTAATAGAAAATACAATACAATCATGAAGATACGTATAATATCCAACAAGTTTACAAAGTCTTAATCCAACATACATGTTTGCAAATTTAACTATACAACAACTACACATAATATAATAATGTTCTAGAAAACCAAAATAGAGAAATAACTAATAATCCTATTTTGCGTAACAATCAATGGATTGATGAGCATCACATCTAAATGAATTTGGACCAACATCTGGATTTATCTTTTGAATAATATCTTGGATGAGAGATGGTAGTGATGGTGTTTATTGTTGTTGTTGCAATAAAATTGTTATAGTCTCATAAAAAAATCACCTCCCTTCTTTTTTATAACCATCACTAACATTGTCTAATGTTCCTCCTGATGATTGTTGAGAAAGTTCCTCCAGATAACCTACACTAACATTAACATCAAACAATTCCCATTTTTTTTTTCTTTGAGAATGTGATAGAAAACTTAATGATTATAAGGTGCTAGAAGCTTAAAAGTACTAAATCAACAAAATGAAGTTCTAATACAATTCCTTATAGTTGAAAAACAAAAAGAATGCAGAATATGAATGGGCCAGAGGCCTCACTATAGGTTATTAGCAGTTGGGAGTTTGATGTGAATATTCAGTGCACCTATCATATGGCCAAGGTCATGTATTGAGCAATACGAGGGAGGAGTTGCCTGAGTCATACACTACCAATTCGGATTCTCAAAACTATTGGAACTAGCACCCATATTTAATGAAGTTCCTGATCAACTGGTGTAGCTATTAATTAGGATTGCTGTATATCAAAATCTTGTGATTTTTAAACTTCAATTTGACTATAGTTTTGGACAAGGATAATACAATACTTAATGATTCTAAGGTGCTAGAAAATTCACTCAATACTAAATCAATAAACTGAAGTTCTAATATAGTTCCTAACATTTGAAAAAAACAATGCAACATATGACTACAACAGGGGAACTAGGAAAGGAAAGCTTGCCTGGAGTTAAGAGTTTGATTTGGAGTGTTAGGTGCACTTGTGATGTGCCCAATTCCACATGTAAAATAATGTGATGGAGGAGTTGCTTAAATCATAAACTGGAAACTAGGCTCTCAATGTTCTTGCAGATGGAGTTCAAAAGATTGCTTTGGGAACCAACACCCACTTTGGGCAAACTTCCTTATCATTGCTATTCAACTATTAATTAGAATAACTGCGTACCAAAGTTCTAACATAGTTCCAACATAGTTCTCTTACCATTAGTTATGTCAGACAATGGTACTGTGGAGTTCTTGTTTTGCCTGATATTTTCTAAGCTAGTTTTTCTCTTGGTTGTCAAGGCCATTATAGGTATTGACATCAATAAGTTATCATCACCACGTTCTGATATAAATGCAATCACAAATAACAAAATACACAGCATGTTAATCAGAAGAAAAGGAATCTAACAAAGGATATTTGCACTTATAGTTTAGAGATCACTATATATATAGCGGGAAAGAAAGAACATTGCTGTTGGATATATAACCAAGTTAAACATGAACCATGATTCAAGATATTGCCATTTGATTCATTTGGTATTTTATTTACGGAGTAAAATATGAGAAAAAAGATTATTGATTGTAAGAATATGCAGCCTTCACTCAGTAGTAAATTAATAAACTAAAACTATAATACAATTATCTCACCATTACATCAGTTGCAATTTCATTTTAACCAATGAAGAAAGAATAGCATCGTAAGAGGGGAAAAAGGAAGAAAATACCTTGCAGATGAGATAGAAGGTTCGATTGCTTATTTTTTCTCAATCAGTCTCCTCCTTAATCTTAAATATTTTTTCTGAGATCCTATTGAATGTGATGAACCCAACATTCTGGAAGGAATTACCAGGAGGGAAATTTGTAATCTTTCACTTACCAAAGCTTTTAGCATGCAGCTGCCAAAGGTGATGGGGGCATTAGTGGAAAATTACTGTTTGGAGAATCACGACTAGCAGATAGCTAAAATTATATAATCTATTGATATATCAGAAATTCATTTATTGTACATCATAAGTTATATTCATCTTAATATAAAAACATCTAAATATTATATTTAATAAGTTTTATGTGCCAAGCTATTGCAATTAATTCAAATTTTACTTCAATTCCTTAGGAACTACACATAGGGAAGAATTTAGGGAGTTTTGTTTCGTTCTCTCTCTCTCTCTCCCCCCCCCCCTCTCTCTCTCTCTCTCTCTCTGTATGTTTGTGCAACAATGTTTGTTTCTTATAAATATAAATTTACATGCTTATACTGTAAATTTCGTTTTTCTAGTGGTATTGTTGTAAACTGTTCTATTTCCTCGGGGTAATTTTATTTGGACATGAGCATAAGCAAAATTTCATTCATTTATCACTGAAATGGCCTCTTATAAGCAACTTCTTACTTATATATAGGTAGCCAAATGTCATGACCTAGGAAGTTAGATCTGTAACCAGCACTAAGATTAGGATAATCCCAACCCCGCAAACCTCAAACACTCAAAACTATAACATAACAAAGTGAAACTAAACTTAATACTTTACCAAAGTTTGGTACAAACTTTCAAAAATTCAATACACTTATCAACATCTAAAATACAACCATATATACTAAACCATGTCTTTATATCAGAAAATCTATTTGTGATTACTGAACGAACTAGAAACAAATTATCACATCAGAATAGAAACAAAGTCTATCTGCCATACTCGGAAACCAAATCTACTGGAACCACATAATCGAGATCGACAACTCTTCTCACGCAATAAGATTCTTCGGAAGCACAGAACCTAGGTCTAGAAAAATTAAGGAGTGAGTCTGATGACCCAATGAATAGTAACACATATTTACATGACAAAGGACATATATCTGATGCTTTTTATCATAAAATAGACTTCTTCAACTTATACAACTTATATACAAGTTATGGCGTTTGAAACGGCAAACAAGACAAAAACAGGACGGCAACCTCACGGTCTACCGTAACTCATATAACAAAATTGAACAGAAACAGAATAGCAACCGCATGTGCCAGATACACATATATACATATAACAAGCAAGAATCATGGGTGAGACTCGCAGGCAGGAATATAACCACCATCCCTACTTATCACCATCCCCATTTACCTTCGTTACTCATATAAACAGGCTTATCATGTCAGATTTATGTAGTTACTTAGCACCATCCCTACTAGACTAGGGTTACAATCTTAAAACCATTTTCCTCAAAATTTAACCAAAACAATTCATAAGTTTTCAATGTTTCAAATAAATCAATAATTGAAATCAATAGTTCAGTAAATTTCCAAACAAATCAAAAAATACCATATACGTCCCTTGTAAACCTTTATAACAAAGTTAAATTCCAGTTTTGAAATATCTAAATTTACAAAATAGTTCGTATACAACTCAACATTTAGCAGATATAAAAACAATAAATCACAAAAATATGCATTACTACTCACTAACACTAGAGAATCATGAAACTTGAGTTTCAGTGCTTTGGCTTCACAAGAGTCGATCACTCAATCTAAAAATAACCAAAATTCTTATTTTAGAATATAATTCGTCTCATAATTAACTTAAATTCAAATTCTCATCAAAACCTTACTATTCTCTTAGGTTTTCGTGTTTAAACTTATATCAGGAATTCTTAAAGTCCCGAACCAATCATATAATTCACGTCCTAAGTATAAAATTTTTGAACTGAACTCATAAAACAATAAACTTGTCTAATTATTCTTTAAACCAATTATTAAAATGCTAAACCAGTCTTGAACCAGTCACTTGAAGGTTGAACCGACCATGAACCAGTCAAATTATCATTGAATCGAACCTTAAACTAATTGAACCAGACATGAAAGCCACTGAACCAATGATAAACCCACTAAACCAACCACAAAACCTATTGAACCAGCCCTAAATCCATTAAACTAGGCTTAAATCCATTGAACTGGCATTAAATCCATTGAACCGACCATGAAATACACAAAACCAGACATAAAAGTCACTAAACTGAACTTAAACTCACTGAACCGGCCAAAATTTACCCTAAACCAGTCTTAATACTGTTGAATCGGTGGTCTAATTTTATTTTTCTTTAATTTTTTTAAAACTAAACCGGCCGGTTCACCCTTGAACCGGCTAGTTTACCCTTGAACTGGCCATAAACCAAGTAGATAATTTAATTATCTTCCTACACATACCTTGAACTAGATAAGAACTGGTCAAAAACCCTTTAAACCGGTCATTCTCTAATTTCTGGATTTTTTTGCTTCTTTTTTTTCTGTTCAGGCCTGATCTAGCCCTACTAGCCGGACCATTTAAGGACCCAACCCATTACAACGCAGCCCAGGCTGACCCACAACCCAGGACCCATTAATCAATGGTCCGAGCCAAGACAACCCCAAACTCCTAGCCGGGTTGCTTCTTCTTAACCCGGTTTCTTTTGCCTTAAAACCGAAAATAAAGATCAGAAATTACCTATAAAATTTCTGAGAAATTTTGAAATCAAACTCCAGCTTGATGTTCAGAATGCATGCATGACCCTCGATGATTGCCCAATTGTCTCCCAACAATACCAAATTTTGAAAAACTCTAGCTTAACCCCTTCAGCAATGTCGTCTGGCTTTTCTGAATAAAAGCAGGGAAATCAACGCAACTTAACATAAATTTTCTAAAATTTCCTTGGAGTTTTGATCTCTAACGTTGATTAACTCTTTTTATAATTCCAACTCGGTTTAATTTCATTTTTAATTGCATGAATTTATCCCACGAATGATTCAGCCGTTTTGATGGTTCCAAGATTTATTTTACAATAATTTTACAATTTAGTCCCTGCACTCTTAATTCTCTTACAATCTGGTCCCCGACAGCTTTAACAATTTATGTTCAGGCCCCTCAAACTTTAATTTCATTCAATGCAATCCCTTACATTTTCAATTGAATCCCCAAATTTCCTAATTCCTTAAATCATGCCCCGTAATATTTAAAATTATTTAGTTACCCCAAAACTTCGGGGTTTTACACCAAATCTAAATATTGATAATTTCTCTCTATTTATTGGAAAAGAGCTTTTTGAAATGTTACACATTGATAATTTCTCTCTGTTTCTTGGAAAAGAGTTTCTTAGGACTACCTCCTTGTAAGCATATCATTGGTAGACTGCTTCCAGGAACACTTCTAATAGTTCTAGGGTTCTGCAAGAATTAGAATGTCTATGCACATCATGGGCAAAAAGCGTAGAGAACAGAAAGATTAGGGAAAAAATAAAAATTGTTTACTACAGATGTAAAGTGCTATGCAAAAGTCAAGCAAAGGCTTTTAGTTACAATGTGTAAATATATTGTGGACAATGAGCTTGAATATATGAAAGCATTAGAAAGCAGCTAACCGAAAACAAATTTATAATATAAAGCAAGCCTATTTAAGAAACAAGAATACTTACAAGGTCTACAATCTTTCTCCTATGCTTTCGCCCGATGAAAAACCTGAGCTCTCTCAAGACCAAGCCATCAGCATGGTCGTCACCGCGCAGGCCAATATCACGCGAGTTATCGTCTTCTTGGCTTCGCTGGAAGCTACGAAGACCAAGTTGGAACCTTCTGGAAGCATCGAGGAGGGCTCCAAGAAGCAGATGGTTGCGGTTGAGTTGCTGTGCGTGGTAAGGACATTGTTGAAGAAGATAAAGAGGAGAGTCATGGTGGTCCGTTCTTACTAGATATTTGGTGGAGGCTAAGTCCACAAGAATACCATTCACGCTTGCAAATTCCATTTTAATGATGGAAGATGCAGATTTGAGAATTGAAGGGGAAGTGAGTCTAAGGGTTTAAGGATTTGGGTTAAAAGACAAAGTTTTGGGAGAAGAAAAGGAGAGAGAAGGGAAAAAGGGAGGGAGAAAGAGAGGGAAATTAAATTTTAGGGAGGGAGAAAGGGAGGGAGACATGGAAATGTTATTTTTGGGGTATTTTTTTACATGAGAGGGAAATGAAATTTAGAAGTGTTTTTTATAAGATTACTAATTTTTGTTAGATTATTTTTAGAAAATTTATTTATAAATATATGAAAACAAGGTCGGTATTTTGTCAATTTTTATTCTTACAATTTTTTATTGGGTTTAAAAAGTTAAAAAATTATATTTTTTTATTTTTCTTAATTTTTATTTTTTTCATCTTAAACTACTTAATTTAAAAATTATAAATTATAAATTCAAAAGAAACTAATTTTTTTGGGCATAATTGAAATAATTAAAATTTTAGGGACTTAATAGAAATAAATTGACTTAATTTGGCCCACCCAAACTCAGTTAAATGTGAAGAAAATGTTTAAGGACTTAATAGAAATAAATCAGCTTAAAAGTTATAATATGAAGAAAAATAAAATTACAATAAATAATTATATATATATATATATATATATCGAGGGGTTTGGGGCGGAGTGGGTACTCTAGTAGCCAAACCCAAACTCAGACCTGCCCAAATACTTTTTTAATTATCTAGACATAGACCTGGATCATTTAGTAATATCCAACGTAGACCCATCCAGATAATTTTCTCAGATAGCTATTGAGTCTCGATCTAATTGCAATCCATAACTAGAGCCAAGAGTGTACATATTCAATATTATTAAATTAATTTGGTTCACCCATACTTAGATATTCTTTTTAAGCTGCACATGATAAAGATATATTAAATATTTTAAATTAATATGTGAATATTACCCAGGCTGGACTTCATTTTCTCATGAGTTTTGGGCTTTCAAATTTATTTGCAAATAAAAGAAAGGTAAAAATTAAAATGGCATGACTTTGTTATATTTATTTCAAAATTTAATTTTCTTCTTTATTTAATTATATTTAATTTTTTTTAAAATAAACTATTTAAATATTAATTTAATTATTATTCTCATTTGTTAACATATTTGAATTTATTAGTAGCTCAGTTTGTAAAAAACTATTTAAAATTTTCATACACACACACACAAACACACATATCTTCACTCTTACCTTTTTTATTTTTTTTTTTGTAAAGTTTTCAATATTATATATATTAAATTTAGTAATAGTTTCATATATTAAAGTATTCAATACTATGTATATTAAATCTATCTTCACTCTTGCGTAGTAACGTCAAGACCTAAACTCATCCAAACCCGATCTATAATGGCAATGGGTCAACTTTCCGTAAGTAACACGATATACTATATACATCTACGAGTGCCCCATTCTAGACCTAAGACTTGGCTTTGTTCTCATCCAAGCCCGATCCATAATGGCAATAGGTCAACTTTCCGTAACAAACAAATTATTTGAGGCCCCATTCTAGACTTAACACCTGGCTTTATTCTCCAAGAAAACTTATTAATTACAGTATATTCAGTTAATCTGGGCCTTTTATCTCCCTAGTGTTCAATGAGTTACCAATAAAAAATAGTCTCGTCACTAAATTAGCAATAGAAAATACGTTCCATCATTAAATTAACAACAAATTACCACCGAAATGCATGGTTCTGTCACTCAATCAACAATGGGTCACTAATGAAACTTATGTTCGTTGCCAAATTAGCGACGAATTTACCAATGGATTGGTCGTCCGTCGCTAAATTAGTTACGAATTTGCTGACAAATTGGTTGTCCGTCGCTAAATTACCAACGGACACCAATCCGTCGTTAAATTAGGGGCAAATTTATCGACAAATTGGTGGTCTATCGGTAATTTAGCGATGGATTTGCCAATGGATTGTGGTTCGTTGCTAAATTACCAACAACTTTGCGGTCTGTCACTAATTTAGCAACTAATTTACCGATGGATTGGTGGTCCATCGCTAATTTAGGAACGGATTAGCGACGAATTGGTGATCCGTTCCTAATTCAGCAACCGACTACCGACAGAACTTATGTCCATCACTAAATCAGTAACGGATTACCAACAAAAAGTTTGTCTGACACTAAATCAGCGACAAATTACCAACGAATTGGTTTTCATTGCTAATTTAGCAATGGATTTACCGATGAAAGGTTGACCATCACTGAATCAGCAACAGATTACCGATGAATTGGTTTCTATCGTTGATTTAGCGGCGCATTTACCAACGAAAAGTTTGTCCATCATTGAATCATCGACGGATTATTGACAGATTGGTGTCCATCGCTGATTTAGCGACAGATTGGTAATCAATTGGTAAATCCATCACTAATCCGTAGCTAATCTGTTAATAATTAGTGATGGACTATTCCGTCACTGATTTTTTGTCACTGAAGCCTTATTTTCTAGTAGTGATTTCTCTTCTTAGGTGGCATTCGATTCACTTGATAAGGCAGGATAAGATAAATTTATCATGCCCTATCACACGTTCAGTACTTAGATATAACGTTATAAGATAAACTCCAAGTAACCCCCTCTATCCACTATAAACTGATTAAAATGGGATAACTTTATCCTAACGAGAAGTTCTTGTAAACTTTATCAGTCAGGATAGGACACAAACGATTCTTTTATGACAGTATTGCCCTCCCTTAATTCCTTCATTCCTCTGTAATCCACCAACAATGGTCATCCCTTTGTTCATCTACAAGTGGCCAAGGACGGTCATCCAGCCAACGACGGTCATCCCTTCTCGTTGTTGAGCATTTTCCATCAATCATCCCTTTGTTTCCCCTTCTTGACAGATCTACCGAGACTCATGCAAATCATGTCCCAACAGATCTCTAGGGACATGCGCAAATTGACCCCTTCATTCCTGTGAAATCGACCAATGATGGTCGTCTCTTCCATAGATTGAGCCCATCTCAACGATCGTCCCTTCATTTGCCTGTTCCTGACAGATTTGCAGAGGCTCTCACAGATGGAGCCCTGATGAATATGCAAATTGATTGAGTCCTCGCGTAGGACGAGAACAAGGACGAGGACCCACAACCTCCTGCTCTAGCTGACGAGGACAAAGGTGGTTGGGGGCAATGAACTCAACACTGGCACTGACAAAGTGGCGAACTCCTTCCTGGCATTAACAGAGGTGGTGAAGCTGCCTAGGGAACTGGGTACTATTTCAAGATTTTTTCTTTTTTTCTTGGGTAAGTAAAAGTTATTTTGATAATTTGTAAGTTTATCTAGTTTATTATCAACGGTGGCGTTGGGAGGATACTGAACAAGAGATAACAAGGATAAAGATAAATATACTTTGCGGGTAGGAAAAATTTATCCTACTTTGCGTTATTCTATCATGCCATCCAAACATGGCCTTAATTGGCTGAGTAACATAAAGTAATTTTTATCTCATTGTAGTCAAGAGATGGAGAAAAACTGCTTTTTAATAACCTTATATACCTTCATCTTCCTCATGTTAAAAAAATTAGTTTCTGTTTAGAAAACTACTTAGATGAAAATACGTTACATTTTTTAAATTTCACAACTAAACGTGTCATAATTGAGAACAAATGCCAAAGAGAATGCTGGTGAGACTTCAAGAACCAAAAGTGTAATTTATCAGATTATAGGGAAGTTTTGAGAAACCTTAATAGAAAACAAATTTGGAGTTAATTATGACATGAATTGCCACCCCTTCTAACAGGCTTCAGCTGGGAAGTCATATGTTGAGGTTGAGCACCTTGAGATCATGCACAAGAACAAGACTAGAGGGCAGGAAGCAGCCGTGATCGGTGCAATATGCGGAGGCAGCAGGAATGAACAAGTAGAGTAATTAAGAAATTATGCGAGGTGTGTACGGTTGGTACTCTGAGTTATTGATGACATTCTTGATGTCACCTTGCCCAGTGACGAGTTATAGAAAATGGTCGGCGAGGACTTGGCCGCCGATAAGCTTACTTTTCCCAAACTAATATGCCTCGAAAGTGGAGGGATTTTGCCGGCAGCCAAGGATCATCTCTCTGGGTTGGATCATGCAAGGCAGCCCCATTGATAGCTATGGTGGACTATCTCATTTATTAAAAAAAAAAGGTGACATTTGTTCCAAAATCAAGATCTATCTTATAACTCTTTTTTTTTTTAACTTCTTTCACCAAAAAGTTCTACAATAAGAACCTAAAATATTACAAAGAAAAATTTTCTTGGAGGATTCAACTGAGTACCAATCGTATGTGATTTGGAAATGACTAAGCTCCTCCTTTGCTGCCATCATTCCTCGTTGAAGAAGACATTAAATTTCTCTCGGATCATTAATTTTGTGGGTATGAAAAGCAGTCCAAATATAAGTGATTAACTGATTTAGTAACAATAAAACAAGTTTGGAAAAGTTAGATCCTTGGACAGAAGATCCTTGGCTTTTTCTGCAGCGTGTCGGCGAATTCCCTCAACTTCTCAAGGCCCATTACTTTGAAAAGTATGATTGTCGCTCTCCAAGTCCTTACACGCAGTTCCCCCCAAATCTTCACTGGACAAGGTGACATCAAGAATGCCATCATCCACTTGGAACAATAACCCCACACGCCTTCCATACTTCCTCAGTTTCTCTACTTTGTTCGTCGCCTCCTCCTCCACACATTGCACCAACCACAGCTGTTGCCTCCAGTAGTGCTCCAGTCTTGCTCCTGTGAATAGACTCTAGTTGATCAAACCCAACGTTGGACTTCCCCGCCGAAGCTATGTCTTCTGCTTATCCAGTACAAGCCTGCAAGTTGATGAGATAAAGTAAATGGCCAACAAGACGGCGATATCGTGTAAGATCATCATGTGGCGTGCTAGAAGCAAGAGCCACAAGTTGCAAAAGCCAAGTTGTGATGCTTCTCTTAGGAAAAGAACCCAGTTTTGTTTCAAGCATTTTACTTTCAATGAGAATCACTAAAAGAAATTCTTTCATTTCCAACAGACATCTTCGTCAAAATTTTGGACAAAATATTTTTTAACAGAATTTTTAACGGATAAAATTTTTTTGAGAACACAAAAAAATAATTTTTCAAATACATTTAAATTTCTGATGGTCCGACCGACATAAATTTGGGTAGACAATTTGAAAATTGGGTAGACATCTTAAAATTTGAGTGAAATATTTTCTGATAGAATTTGTCCGCCGAAAGCATAGAAAAATATTTTTTAAAAATAAATTGAATTTCCGATGGTATCCGTCGGTTGGAAATTTGGGCAGATATTTTGAAATTTGGGTGAAATTGTTTTGATAGAATTTTTGAGAGATAGGTCTGTTGGATATTTGGGCGGCATTTTGACATCCGGCAAAAATATTTTGACAGAATTCTTGTGGACAAGTCCATTGAGAACTCCTTATTTAGCCCAAATTAGTGCCATTTTTCTCATTTGGCATAATTGTTCGATCTCTCCCAAATCTCTCTACCAAACCTCTCTCTCCAATCGATAAGGATGACAAAGCCAGCTCTATACTGCATCATCTTCTCCGACGCCTCAAATCTTCTCCAACTGTGAACGCGTTGTGCTTCTTTCCTACCATAGTTGTAAGCAACTTCTTTTTCTTCCTTTTTTCTTTATTTTTTTCGCTTTTAGTGTACCTATTTGCTTAAATTGGGATGTGCTTGTTGCTTTTGCAGATGATTTTGCCTCAATCGAGGCTTTGACACTATCCCGCTACCGCACTCGATCCTGCTTTCTTACCACTTGAACAAGATGAAGTAGAGGCCACCTACAGCGAGCTCTCGTGGGCACACTTGCCTACCCGAACCCAAAGCTCCTCTTCTGTCGGGCACTATGCCAACTTCGCCACAGCCCAAAGGCTGGCTGCTAAAGCCAAGGACCTTCTTGCCCCATCGCTGCCTCCCAAGAAGACAGCTTCACCGAAGTCGGCCACCAAATATTTTTTTAAAATAATTTTTCAATATCTCCGATAGACAAGTTTTTTGGGAAAATATTTTTTAATAGAATTTTAGACGGATAAATTTATTAAAAAAATCAAAAAAACAAATTTAAAAAATTTTCGACGGACCATGGCCGTTGAAAACGGCCACTGGTCCATTGAAAATGCTAGAATTTGACAATCCTATTTTTCAACTGACGAGACATATTTTCCATAGAAAATTTTTCATTTTCAAAAGAATCTGTTGAAAATTATCGATGGCCCATAAAAGTTCGTCAGAAATTGTTTCCCGCATGGAATATTCCAACAGACACTTGTCTATTACAATTTTTGTCACAAGTGCTTATTCTCCACAGAAATTCACACATTTCTGATAAAATTCAGCCACTTTCTTATAGTTTCACCGACTTAAAAATAAATATCAATTGGTAAACGAATGTCACAACCCAAAACTTAGCCTATAATCGGCATTACAGCCTACTAATCTTAGTAAGTCTCACATTCACAACATTTTAGGAGTATCAATCACAACTCTAACTTTTCATACAAAAAACCAAAATCCTATTTGAAAAAAATAAAGGAGCAGTTAAAATACAAAATTATAATAAAACAGAACTTGCCCATACATATCAAGTCGGTAGTAAATTGGCTCTAGCACCAAACTGACGCTGGGAAAACGAACAGTTAACTCGATTTAAAAAGATAATAAAGCGTGAGTCGATAAACTCGGTAAATACAAATGATACCTATTCTAACTATGCTAGGATATGTACCGTAATGTATAACGAAACGTACATATACATACACAACAAGCATTACTAGTATATCAAAACATATATGTACAAGTATCATTATATACAATCGTCAAATCACCACACTAGACTCAGGATACTCACTACTGGACGCTACGGATTACTGTCCTGTAAACGAGCTCCTTACATCCCAATCTCATCACGACAGTGCGCATCATGTCCGAGGCACCACAACCTCGTACCGAACTCAAGGCACTCACCACTAGATACTACAGAACACTATTCTCCAGTCGAGCCCTTGATATCCTAATCACATCACACGATACAGCTCTCCACATATTTAACAAAAAATATTTCGCATATATACACATATACAGTTCATATATCAACATATATGAAGGCTAACTACAAATTTCAAAATACATCAATACATATCCCTGTAATTTCTCATATAATCAAAAGACCATATGCATCAAAACAATATTTATGTCATAAATCACATTTTAGAAAACACATGTATAGAAAAGGTATCGTTACTTATAGATCAAAGTCAAGTCAAAATCTGAGTCGCCGCCACAACTCAATGGTCACCTTGTGTCTCTACCATGTATTTACAATCACAACAACATACAATCAAAATCACAACTCGAACCAACATAAGAAAGGACTCAGCTGCTCAAAACCAGGCTCAAAAACCACTCGAGAACCCATACCCACATCCCAATGCTCATTTCCCATCACCTGGAACTCACACAACTCAAGAACATGCATTTATTATCCTTAAAAACTCTTAAATCATATTGAACCAGTCTCCAAAACTCTTGAACTGGTTTGAACCGGTCTCAAACTCTCCTAAACTGGATTGAACCCGCCATGTATACCTGAGAACCAAACTGAACTGGCCTTAAAACTCTTAAACCAAGCCAAACCAAGCCATTTGCACACAAAATCAACTTAAACAGTATGGAACTGACCGATTTTCTGATGAACCAGACTTTCCAAAGGTGTGAACCGGTCTTACCTTCCTGAAACAAGTCTAAGTTCTCACTGAATCAGCTAATTTCCCACTGAACCACCCCTGAAACATTTCTATCCTTAATCAATAACATTGGATACCTTATCACAGCCTTGATTATTCTATTCCAATTTCATTCTATTCTATCCCTGGGATAACATATCCTGGAATCAAGCTACCAAGTTGACTCACTGAACCAACTCATTAATTCCAGCCACTGGGCTAAGTCAACTTGACTCACCCAAAGCTCTGCCCAACCCATTCACCTTAAGCTTGCCCAACACCCGCAACCCAAGCCCACAAACTTGACCTAACAACCAGCCCAGCCCACTCGCCTCAACCCAGGCCCAGCCCAGCTAAGTCAACTCGGCCAAGTCAACTTAGCACAGACCCGAATACCATCCAAGTCCGTCTTTTTCGCCCGAAAACCTAACTCTGCCAACCCAATTCTTAACCTGGTTTTCTATAACTAAACCTAAAGCCAAAAACCCAAAAATTACAAAAATTAGTGGCATACCTTGATCGATTTGAAGCCAAAAATGGTACAACAAGCTTAGATGACTCAAACCAAAGCCTTTAATCGAAAAATAACCAATCGAAATAGCATCAACTCGCAAAATACCTCACCTAGTCGTCTGTGAACCCCTTGGCCGAACCAACTCAAATTTCTCTCAAAATTTTCTCTCAAACTCGAAATTGATTGAGGGAAAATGTGCAATGGCTTGTGTTGCACACCAAAGCCAACGTTTTTGCAAAAAAATAGGCCACCATGATCATGGTATGGCCTGCACAGTGTTCGGTTCACTGTTGACCCAAACTTGTAGGTTTTATTCTCGATCCAATCCCCCAAACTTTGATTTCTTTCAATTTCACCCTTCTAAAATTACAATTTAACCCAACTTCTTTTAATTTACGCAATTAAGCCCCTAAAATTAGTTAATAACCAAAAATCAAAAATTTTAATAAATTGGGTTGTTACAATGAGCTACCTCAATCGCAAGAAAATATTTCAATTTTCTTAAATCTTTGATGTAGAACTCGTTGTCCAGGTATTGTTCGAGGTAAGAGATCTTATTTGAATCATGGCTAGCAAAAGTGATATCACTCAACATAAATCAAGGTGGAAACAAAAGAAAAGGTAGAGTAGCAAGTGATCAAAACATGATATGCTTTAGACTATTAGAAGCCAATGATGAGAGGGGGAGAAGTAAATTTTCCTGTACCAATTGCGAGAAGCTTGTTGCTAAAACATATAATGATTGTTGTAATCACAGCATTTGATGTTTTCCTTAACAAGTAAAATCTTAGATGACATATGATACAATAAAATTCTCTTAATAAAATGAAAATTAGAATGAAAATCTTGAAAAATTATATTTGATAGGTACTTTAGAATGGGAATTAGGATTTCATCAAATAAGGTGATCGGGATTCCATCACTATAGTGATGGAATTCAAATTCCATTCCATCACTTGCTTACACAATTATTGTATTACCCTCTGTTTTTTAAGAAATGACCGAGTTATATATTAATATATTAAAATAAATTTATAATTTATATTATATAATTTAATTTATTAAATATTTACATACATAATATTTATTATATAAATCTACATATGAATGTGTCATACAATACAATATAATATAATATAATATATAAAATAAAATTTAATATTTGAATATTTGAATATAAATTTTTTTAATTTTTTAACTTCTAATGTGTTCTAAAATAATAGAAACTAAATTTTTTCTAATTTATAAATTTTGGTAATAAATGATATTTTTGTCTTTAAACAATTTTTTAGTTTCATTTCCTACTTCTATTTAACATACTAAATATAATAGTAGAATAAGAATTTTCATTCTATCAACGTGTACTAAACATAGTCGTAGTAATCTTCATTCCGTTCACATTCCCACTCACATTTCTATGCCATCAAAAATCATTATATCATACCATAAAACACGTTAGCGTATTTTCATGTAAGCCTCTTCTTCAAAATTATGGGGGAGAAAGATATTATTGATATCGAACTAATGCAACTCCCAGTTGCCAATGTTTCCATCGGGTGCACACAAGTGATAAGGGTGTTCATGATTTTTAAAACCGCACCAAATCAAACCATACCGTACCGTACCAAAAGTTAAGTTTTTTAAAAACATTTTATAAGTTTTAGTATTAGGTAATGCCGTACCAAATATTTTGAAACGGTTTTGGTTTTATACATTCAAAATTGACAAAAAAATCGTACTGAACCGAATATTATATATAATAATTTATTAAATTATTTATATCATACACAAAATGATTAAATTCCAAAGATTAACTATAATTCAATAGTAAATTAAAGAAATTAAAAAGTTAAGAATTTCTATGAAAAAGAAGTATAAATATTATGGACTAAAGTGTAAAAAGGATTCTAATATATATCTTATACTCTTACAACTAATTTCTTAACTTATACATCTATTAGAAAATGAGATCATTCTTTTTTATTTTTTTCTTTTATTATCAAATTTATGTTATAATATAACAAATCACTGACTAATTTATCACTTAATTTAAATTTCATAAATTACCAACACATGATAAGCCCTAACTTAAAAAAAAGAACTTCTTAAATACACTTTTTCATTGTAAATAAATAAAAAGTTTCACTTAACAGATCTAAAAAATAGTTCTAGAAAAAAATTGAATGAAAAAATATATGTAGAGAAATTTGAACTAAGTATTTGACTTTTTTTTCCATCAAAAAATTTAAGTTAAAAGAAATTAACATTACCAAATAAATACAAATAATTGAGAATTAAATTTCAGTTTTTAAAATAGAAATTGTTGAATTTTATATTTTAACTATCAATAAAAATTAAGTGTAAAATAATGAACACATATTTAAAGAAAAATAAAATTAAAATTTAGATTGTACCATACTAATATATAATGCACAATAATTTATTAAATTATTTATATTATATATAAAATTATTAAATTTCTAAATAATTGGATTATAAGTTATTAATTAAAGTTTTATATTATATGTAAGTTCATTAAATCATCTAATAAGGATAGGTTTTTAATTAAATTGATTAAAAGTTTCATATTAAATTAGGTTAAACAAAATTAACTTTTTCATTATTTTCATATGATTTTTTAATTTGTTTCTAATATATTGTAAGATCAAGAAAGTAAAGTTATAAATGATTATTAATGAAAGTTTTGAAATTAAATCCTTAAATGTAGGAAATTATTAACATTATATAATTTTGAAATAATTTGATTTTTTTCATATTAGTTATATAATAAAAGAATTTTTTTGTGTGATTTTGTAAAATTTTTATTAGTTTACTTAAATATTTTAATATAATTAAAAAATCATAAAAATCATACCAAACTGAATAAAACTGAAGTAACGGTACCGTATCAAAAAGTATGATTTTGATTTTAATACTAAAAAAATTGAAATAATTAGTATAATATAATTTTATGAGAAAATCGAAAAAAATTAAACCGTGAATACCCCTAACAAGTGACGTATTAGGATTAGATAAACGATCAAAAAGAAAGTCTAGGGTGGAAATAATATGATCAGAAGCGCCTTTATCAATAATCCAAGATATTAGTGACTTGATCCTACCAGCAAAGTTGGCTTGAGTCATAGAATTAGTTTGCCGTAGGATTGTTGCCTTGTAAAAAAATCATATAATGAACTACTATTAGGCTTAGAACAGGTGACTGTTTGCTCCAAGTGGCAATGTTATTGGGACGTTGAACCTGTGCTTTCAAAAGAGCTACATGGACCATGCTTGTTTAACAATTCTTGATCCAACACTAATCAGATTTGTCCATCCATTCACAAGATTTGGGAGGATAACCAGCCAACTCACAGTGGCCATATTTTGTATGGTCCATCTAGTGTTAACATTTAAACCCAGTGTTACCATTTCCCCCAAGGGTACTGCCCTTTCTAGTATGAGCTTGCATTGGTGTGATACCATGATTGGTTGCCAGAAGAACTGCAACAGATTGCTGCTTTTCTTCCTGTGCAGTAGAATGTTAAGCTCACTCAAGGCTAGAAAGATGATCCATGTCGAGTATCTGAGATATACCATATTGAAACTACCATCCAGTCCCATTAGGAAGTCAGACACCTTCTCACATTCCCTCATTACCTGCATTTTCTTATGAGCTCTACACGTAGATCCACAAGTGTATATAGGAACTGGGCTAAATGTTTGCAATTCATCCATATATAGCCCCTTTAATTTCCCATAGTAAAAGGATACTGAAGTTTGATTTGGTTGTAGAAGAGATATGGCTCGTTGCTACCGATATATCTATGGGCACTGCCTCGGAAAAAACATTCCTCCAAAACAAACCAAAACTCACTTGCTGATGCAACACTACTTTGTAGTTTATTGGAGATTGAATTCATGAGCCATAAGAATACCATAGCATTGCATTTGAGCCAAAACTTGTACTCCAGAGATTTCTCTTCTGATTTTAGCGTAGAACAATGTCTTGAAGACAGAAGCAGACAGGCGTGATCCGATAAGCAGCATTACAGACAGCAAAGAAGCGCATTTATTATGGAAAGTTTTAACTTTCCACCCTCGCGACCCAAAAGAAGATTAGTGTCAGATCAAATTGGCACAAGGATACCCTTGGTTTCACTAAATAAAAAACACTACGGCAAACAAGCATGGGGGACTATAACATAATTTGATAAGCAGAAGACGAATCCGTTGGCTTACTAATTTGTCACGCAAAGAAGAGCAGGAAACCAGAGCCCAGCCCAGAGAAAACCGACGAAAAGCTTGCTGTCACAAAAATAGGGAAAAAAAATCATTGTTCTCCAAAGGCGAAGTAATTAGTTAGGAAAAGATGAATTTGAAAATTTGAATATATTATTGGATGATTAGATGGAGATTACAGCAGATTATGTGGGTGATTATCTATAACAAATATTTCAATATACTATTGGATAAGTGCGTATGTAGCGGATAATCACAGTACTAGCCACCAACCACCATCACCAAAGGCAATCAATGCACCACTCAGCCATCACCGCCACAGGGGACTTAGCCACCCCGCTGACACCCTTTGCCTGTTGCCCTTCCCCTGACGTTAATGCCCACAATGTTTTAGCCATACTGCCACCAGTGATGCACCCACTCCTCATTGTGCCCCAACCACCACCGCCTGCCTTACAAAGCAGTACAACCCCATCCCGCTAGTTATTACTAGGTCCAATATTGAAAAGATAGAAGTGGGAGAGAAGAAACAAATATTAGAGTTTCTAATACTTAATTAAATATTGATTAACGCAACCACTTTCCTTTGCCGATGTTGATTAGAGAGAGAGAGATTATAGAGAGAGACAGAAAAGAAGGGTAGAGGTTGAGATGAGAATGGCAGCAAATCTGGCGGTTCTTGGCAGCAGTGGCCCTCGACGAGGTTCTTAATCCGGTGGATCTCCGCAGTCTTAGTTGTCGTGCCACTCATCATTCCGTAGCATTCATGTTCTCGCCATCACCAATCAAATGTAAAAAATTTAAAATAAAGAGGGAAACTGTGTAATTTACGCAATAGTCTAAATAATTTTGATATTTACCCCCGAAATTTACAAAAATTTATACAATTTCTCCACTAATTTAAGAAATTGCCCCACACATCATGAAACTTTAAATAGTTGCACAAACTTTTCAAAGTTCATTTAACAGTAAAAATATAATATAAGAATGAAATAAGTTTTTAAGAATTTTCAAAAATAAATAAAACTTGGCTACAACTAACATGCGTGTATATATATAATTGTCAATGGTCAAGTTTGAATTAATCATTTATATATTCGAATCTAATTTGAAATCGTATAGGATCTATGCTTATTAATTCATATCTGAATATAGTAAATAATCAAAATCTGATAAAAAAACTTAATTCAATAAGAAAGTATTACTTTTTTTACACTTAAATTCCTTAACTCTATTCCATCGATCACATTAATCCTTAAATTTTCTAATTTCTCTAATTTAATAACTACAATTTCAAATTTATTAATTTTCTATATATATCTAAAACTATTAATTTAATTAAAAATATTATTAAAATTCGGATTCAAATTTTTAACAAGTCAAATTTTTTAATTCCATATCAATTAACTCATTTCATATTATACATATTCATAATCAAATCTAATCTATCAAATATTTTAATCAAATTCGAATTCTAAAATTTAAATCGAATTCGAATTACTGGACATTGGGCTTATCCAAAATATTAAAAAAAAAAAATGATTGTTTTGGATGCTAATGTGTAATTTTTGATATTCTTTAGTCTAAGTATAAAAAAAAGGAAAATATACTTTATACCCCTAAAGTATTATGGTGATAATAGTTACCTTCCTAAGGTCTAAAATATAAAATTTTACCCCCTCAAATTTGTAGTCACAATCAAAAATAATTAACCACTACAAGAAAATGGCAAATTAGCGACGCAACTTACCAACGCAAAAGATTTTCGTCAAAATACAGATAATATTTCCGACACATAAAGAGCGTTGGTAATTTACTGACGCAATAGCGACCCAAAAATGCGTCGAACATTCATCGACGAAATATTTTTGTCGGTAAATATTCGATTAGAATATTACCGACGCAAATAATGCGTCAGTAATAAATAAAAAAAGAAATGAAGCATTACCGACGCAAACATTGCATCAGTAATCTACTGTACATAAAAAAATAATTATTATAAAAATAATTTCAAATATTAAATTTACCGACGCAAAGGTTTGCGTCAGTACCTTAAAAAAAATAATTAGTATAAAAAGAATTTCAACAAATTAAAATTACCGATGCAAAACATGCGTTGGTAATTAAATTTCTATTAGCAATGCAATCTTTTGCGTCAATAATTTTAAAAAAAATAATTATTTAAGTTACTGACACAATGTGTCATATTTTAAAAAACCTGCGTCGGTAATGGGCGGCCTCACGCTTTCTGAGGCACTCCAACTGAGGAGTTACCAACACACATTACCGACGCAGTGCATCAGTAACTCCCCCTATATATAAACCATCGGCCACGGCCCCCAGCTTCCATCTCTGGCTCTCTGTTCCCTCTCTCATTTCTCTCTCTTCTCTCTTTGTTTTTTGCAATCGCCAGTCCGCTATGCTCCGCCACCGTGCCACACCGCACCACATTGGTACGATTTGTCTCTCCCATTTGTTTAAATTGCATGCAATGGTTATATGTACATATATATAAATATTTACACATGCTTATATACATGCATGCTTAAGATTATTTTATGTTTTTTTTTTAATTTTTTTTATTTTATAGCATGGAATGGCCGGCCCAACGACTGGGCCAGCCCTACATAGCCAGGACAGCCCAACTGGGCCGCTGGGCTGGCTTGGCCTGGCCGGGCCACCCAGCTGGGGTGCTGGGCCTGGCCCAGTCTGCAAGGCGGGCCCAGCCCAGCCCAACCCACTTGTTTTTTATTTTATTTTAAAATTAAATATTTAAAATATCCAATAAATAGTAGTAATTTAAAATATTATTTAAAATAAAATATTATTTAATAAAATAAAATATTACTTTAAAATATTGTTAACAAAGCCCAATAAACTATTATTAATAAAATAAGATATGAATTTAAAATATTATTAACCAAGTCCACGAGAGAGTATTAATTTAAAATATGGAATGTAAATTTAAACTATTATTTAAAAAAATAAAATATTAATGTAAAATATTATTAACAAAACCTAATAAATAGTATTAATTTAAACTATTTTTTAATAAAATAAAATATTAATTTAAAAGATTGTTAACAAAGCCCAATAAACTATTATTAATATAATAGAATTTAACAATGTCCACTGGAGAGTATTAATTTAAACTATTATTTAAAAAAATAAAACATGAATTTAAAATATTATTAACAAATCCAATATAATAGTATTAATTTAAACTATTATGTAAAAAAAAATATTTATTTAAAATATTATTAACAAAGGCCCAATAAATAGTATTAATTTAAACTATTATTTAGAAAAATAAAATAGTAATTTAAAATATTATTAACATATTTTTTAAACAAATAAAATAAACTAATGAAATAAAATGTTATTAGAATATTGTTCAATAAAGTATTTTAAAAAATTATGCTAGTTTAACACAATAAAATTATATAAAGAATTGAAATAATATTTTAATTATTTATTTAATGACACTTGAAATATATTTTAAATATTAATTAATAAATATTATAACTACAAATTTAATGAATTAAAAGTTAAAATTAAAAATATTATTTAATCATTAAAGAGATATCTTGAAAGTAATATTTAATAAGCCTTATAACTATTTTAAACCAAGGTAAATGACATAAATTCAGATTAATCATAAATTTTTGGAAATGTGTTGTATTTAAGTAGTTATATATTTAATTTGATTAAAATAAAATTTTGAACGTTATAACAAATAGTAAATATGAAAATTCCAGAACATCATCGGTAGATGTATAGTAGGCTTCACGCGGGTAGAAGGGGATTAAAACCGGAATTTGTAAATGCTGTTAATGAGTTCCTTTCGCATGTTTGCCAACAACCGGAATTCATAAGAGAGAGGTTGCTTCGGTGTCCTTGTTGTAAATGTAAATGTTTGAAATATTTAGAACCTAATACAGTCAATATTCATCTTTGTTAAAAGGAATTTATGGAAGGGTATTAGTATTGGACTTATCATGGAAAGGAGCCCAATGTTGAAATAAGTAGGTCTTATGATGTTAGTGATTCTCCGAGTAATTAATTTAAGAATTTAAATAGATACCAAGAGATGATACATAATTCTAGTAGGCCTGAGTATTATGCTAATTTTGAGCAGAGAATGGAGGATGCTCCTAATGCTGATACTCAAAAATTTTTTGACTTACTAAATGCACCAAATAAACCATTATGGTAGGGGTCTCGTCGTACTGAATTGTCTGTTGCAACTAGAATAATGAGTATCAAGTCTGATTAAAAAGTTGCGCAGTAGTATGTTGATTCAATGGTTGAGCTTATGCATGAAACAAATCCTTATAAGGATATTCGCATACCTAAATCTTATTATGAGGCTAGAAAATTGGTGTCGAAGTTAGGGTTGCAAGTTATGAAAATTGATTGTTGTGAGAATGGTTGTATATTACTACAAAGATGACATTGATGAACTTTTATGTAAATTTTGTCAGAAACCAAGATATCGACCACGTAAAGTAGGAAGGGAAAATTTCAAAAATGTGGCAGTAAAGTCGATACATTATTTGCCACTTATTCCAAGATTGCAAAGATTATATGCATCAATGAGTTCTTCACCTTATATGAGATGGCACTATGAAAATAGGCAACCTCGAGGTGTTTTGAGTCATCCATCAGATGGAAAAGCATGGAAGCACTTTAATAGAGTATATCCTGACTTTGCAATTGAGCCTCGGAATATAAGGCTTAAATTATATTCTGATAATTTTACTCTATTTAGTCAGTCGTCTAGATCATATTCTTGTTAGTCTATAATTGTCACTCCTTATAATCTTCCACCAGAAATGTGTATGACAAAACCTACATATTTTTGACATATATTATATCTAGACCGAAAAATTCCAAGAGCTTAATTGATGTTTATTTGCAGCCTTTGATTAATGAATTGAAGTTGTTGTGGCACGTAGATATTTTGACATATAATGTTTGCACAAAACAAAATTTTATGTTGCGTACAGCTATAATTTAGACAATTAATGACTTTCCTGCATATGGAATGTTGTCTAGGTAAATTGGCTTGCCCTTATTGTATGGAGAAAACAAAGACTTTTACTCTAAAGTATGGTGGTAAAAATTCATAATTTGACTATTATTGTTAATTTTTACCATAATCATGTATTTAAGAGGAATTAAAGAGATTTTATAAAGAATATGGTTAAAATTGATAAGCCACCACCTAGACAATCTGGTGAACAATTGTGGGATAGAGTTTACTCTCTTCCCAAAGTGACTGAGCATGGTCGATCTAAATTACCATGATACGGGGTATACCATAATTGAACTAAGCAGAGTATATTTTGGGAGCTTGTATATTGAAAAATGCTTTTGATTAGGCATAATCTTGATGTGATGCATGTTGAAAAAAATATTTTTGATAATATCTTTTATACTATAATGGATATCAGATTGAAAACAAAAGATAATATCAAAGCAAGGATTGACTTGGCAAAGATTTGTAGGCAGGAAGATATGGACCTGTGTCCCGTTGCGTAATGGAAAAATTGTAAAACCGAAAGCAAAGTATAGTCCAATTGTTGATGAAAGAAAAGCTGTGCAATTGGGTTAGAGAATTGAAAATGCCAGATGGATATGCTTCTAATTTGGCAATGTGTTTTGATTTACAAACAAGTAATGTACATAGAATGAAAAGTCATGATTGTCATATATTTATAGAGTGCCTACTTCCGATTGCTTTCGATTTTCTACCTAATGCTGTGTGAAAACCTCTTACTGAATTAAGTTAGTTTTTTAAGAATTTATGCTCCACTACACTCAGAGAGGAGGATTTATTGCAACTAGAGCAAAATATTCTAGTAATATTGTGTAAACTTGAAAAAAAAAATTTTACCAGTATTATTTGATTCAATGAAGTATCTAATTGTACACCTTCCATATGAGGCCAGAGTTGGAGGACCTGTTCAATACAAATGGATGTATCCATTTGAAAGGTAATGTTCTAAATGGTTTTGGTCTAATTTTTTTTTTTTTTGGTATGTTCGTGACATAATTGTAAAGAATAATGTCATTTAATGTTTTGATTTATATATTTTAAGGTATATGGGAGAGTTTAAAAGATCTGTAATGAATAAAGCACGAGTTGAGAGTTCCATATGTGCACAATACTGGGCTCATGAAATTTCGCATTTCACTTCATATTATTTTGAGGCCGGCGTGTTATCATCTGGAACGAGACAACCTCGAAATGATGATGATGGTGTGAGCAATGGTCTTCCAACGCTCTCAATTTTTAATCAACCTAGTCGTAGTTCTGGAGCTTGTGCACATAGATATCTGTCAGAACAAGAGATGTATTTTGCAACTTTGTACGTTCTTCTAAATTGCAAAGAAGTACAACCATTTATTGAGTAAGTTTTACTTCAATATTATTCGAGTTATTTTTATAACATTTATAGGTTGATAAAATAATGTAGTGTTGTTTATTTTTTTATTAGTAATTTTTTTTTACATTTGAATGGCATAAGTCAAGAAAATGCTGGGTCACAGATTCAAAATGAATTTCCTGCCCGGTTTAAGCCTTACGTAAGTTTATCATTTACATGTGAAGTTATAATATTATTTTTATAGTTAACTTTCTCAATATATTATAAATAGGTGCACGATCTTACCAATGGTGTCACAAATCCGCACTTACGTGATTTAGCATTTGGACCAAATTTAAGTGTGAGATCATACCATAAGTATTTTGTGAATGGTTATAAGTTCCACACAGATGAATACTCCCAAGGAAGAAAAATTGTTAATAGTGGTGTATATGTAAAAGGTATTAACAGTGTGGGAGAAATTGAATATTATGGTGTGTTTAAGGAAGTTATAGAATTGAAATATCCATGCGAACCTATAAAAATGGTTGTTTTATTTTTGTGTAAATGGTTTGATCTAAGAAGACCTCGTGGTACAAGAGTTCATCCCCTTTATGACATTATTGAGGTTAATTGCAGTAAAGAATATAATCAATATGATCTGTTCATCATTGCTCAAAATGCTACACAAGTTTATTATATTCCTTATCCAGCCATTTGAATGGACAAGGTCCATTGGTGGATGGTTACGAAAATAAAACCAACTGGGTGAATAGAAATTGAGAATGTAAGTGCTGAAGAAGTTTATTAAGAAGGGTCTATGTCTTGTGTAATGCCTGTAATTGATGTCAATCCATTAGATGGATTGCGTCATGAAGCAGGATTATACGACGAGATTGATCCAGAACAGTTGGATCAAGAATGACTGACAGAAGATGATCAATACGAAAATGAAGATAAGGAGGAAGAATTTATTGAATATGATGATGACACCAAACCATCGGGAGATAATGAGAAGAAAAGGAAGAGGATGAAGAGGTGGCGAATGAGGATGACCAAAGTTGTTCAGATTAAATTGTTGTATTTTTGTTTTGTATATTTTGCGACAGTGAATTTTCTGCTATATTTTTAGTAATTAATATGTTTTATTTTCATTGTATAATAATTTGTTTCTTTTCTTAATTTTGGAACTATAGAGGTTATTAAAAAATAAATTACATATCAATTTTTTAAAAAATATATATCTTAATTTAAAATAAGTTAAGTAATAATTCATTCTAACTTATGTAATTTTAAGAAAAAAAAATATATTTATATATATCTATCAATATAGATATATTCTGAGCATAGACCTAATAAGGGTAAAGGGATAGATACTGGCCGCTCGAAAAAGCGGCACGATCCTCTTATAAACCATCCATTAAGCCCTTTGCTACCAGTTATTATCAAGGAGCCCATTGATCCTACCCGTGCCTATTATGACTACGGGACTCTACATTCTCAGTACATGTTGCAATCTCCTCAGTTCATACACACTCCCAAATACATGCCTATTCCATCTACTATTGGAGGACCTGCTTCACCAGCATCTGCCTGCAGTGCTGCTGCCTCTACTGATAGCCATTCTCCTTCAGTCCCCGTACCAAATTCTTCTCCATCCGACCTTGCTCAAGTCAGATCATCTAGTACATGTTGTAGCAGTTCTGGGAAGATGCTGATCAGGCCCGTTGGTGATGTCGGGTAAGTATTATTCAAAAAATTTTAATAAATATTTCTTAATGCATTCAATATCAGTATTAATTTTATAATTTTTTGCTATTGCCGATGTTATCCTCCTTCGACAGCTGCTAGTCATGCCATCACAACGGTCATTCGGTCGAAATTCAAGTTGTGTTATCCCACGTGGAGGACAGTTCCTCGTGATTTGTGGCTTAATGAGTTCCGAGTTCCTATTTCAATGCAGTCATGGTTAAATATTTTTTTATCTGTATTATTAATTGATATTTTATTAACTGTTTATTTCTGTCTTCATGCAGAAATATTGTACATGGGATCCACGAGACGAGCCAGCCATTAGACGGATATTCAGTATTCATGGGTCTCATAAGCTTTTCGATATGTTTCGAGATGCCCGGATTAGAGGCAAACCAGACTGGATCCCGTCTTATGTGTGGGAGGAGTTTCAGACTTATTGGAGAGGAGAGATGTTTACCAAGGTAAGCTCCCAGAATAAAGGAAACCGCCGTTCGGAAAAAAGCGGCTCTCTCCACACATGAGGCTCTATTCTGCCACACGAGCATGCTATGAGGACGGTAAGTTTTATTCATGTACATAAGTTTTATTATTATCTGATAGTTATAAATAATCACAAAATTTTTATTATGTATTGCAGGAAAAAGAGACGGAGAGGACTCCCATTTTTTTCAGATTTTTACGCATATACATGTTAGGAAGAAAGATGGTGAGCAAGTGTGGATGGATCAGCGATTAGAAAAGACTTATGTAAGTAAATTTTATTTAACATCTTTCTTCAATTTTATGTAAGCATGCTTATATTATTTATTAACTGTTTACAATTAACATCTTTAATTATTAAACTTATTTTATGATATACTCTGTGTATGTAAGCTGACTTTCAGACTGTCCGATCCTCCTAGTCGACACCCGAAGAGACGTCTACTTTAGAGTCTCAGCAGATAGTAGACACTCAGCTGTGGGAGAGGTACGCTGGGAGGAGAGCCTTCGGTCGTGTATACGGTCTTGGACGGCAAAGTTCTTCTCAGTCAGTCCACTATCCCCCATCCAACAATGCGAATCAGTTTATAAGATCAAAGATACAGACTCTCCGTCAAGAGAATCAGGAGCTTGAGGAGCTTGCCCTTTATCACATGATTAAGATGGTTGAAGGGATAAGGAGCACTCCACCTGATCAGCCATGCCCTCTGGCTCCTGCTCAAAATTCTGACTCTTCTGCATCTCAGTCGGGCGATGGCGGCTGTCAGGAGTGATTTTTCCTTTTTTGAGATTTTGTTTCATGTATATGTTTAGTGACACACTATTTTATATTTGTAATAAGATATTTGAATATTATTCATGCATATGTTATTTCAGTTTTATGTAAATGTCTTAAATAAATTATCATAAAATATATATTTCTGTCACACGAGCATGCTATGAGGACAGTAAGTTTTATTCATGTACATAAGTTTTATTATTATTTGATAGTTATAAATAATCACAAAATTTTTATTATGTACCGCCAAAAAAGAGACCAGGAGTACTCCCATTTTTTTGAGATTTTTAAGCATACACATGTTAGGAAGAAAGATGGTGAGCAGGTGTGGGTGGACCAGCGATCAGAGAAGACTTATGTAAGTAAATTTTATTTAACATCTTTATTAAATTTTATGTAAGCATACTTATATTATTTATTAACTGTTTATAATTAACATCTTTAATTATTAAACTTATTTTATGATATACTTTGTGTATGTAAACTACCTTTCAGGCTGCCCGATCCTCCTAGTCGACACCTGAAGAGACATCTACTTCAGAGTCTCAGTAGATAGCAGACACTCAGCTGTGGGAGAGGTGCGCTGGGGGGAGAGCCTTTGGTCGTGTATACGGTCTTGGACGACAAAGTTCTTCTCAGTCAGTCTACTATCCTCATCCGACAATGCGGATCGGTTTATGAGATCAAAGATGCAGACTCTCCATCAAGAGAATCAGAAGCTTCAGGAACTTGCCCTTCATCACATGATTAAGATGGTTGAAGGGATAAGGAGCACTCCACCTGATCAGCCATGCCCTCCAGCGCCTGCTCACGATTCTGACTCTTCTGCATCTCAGTCGGGCGATGGCGGCTGTCAGGAGTGATTTTTCCTTTTTTGAGATTTTGTTTCATGTATATGTTTAGTGACACACTATTTTATATTTGTAATAAGATATTTAAATATTATTTATGCATATGTTATTTCAATTTTATGTAATATCTTAAATAAATTATCATAAAATATATATTTCTGCCACACGAGCATGCTATGAGGACTGTAAGTTTTATTCATGTACATAAATTTTATTATTATTTGATAGTTATAAATAATCACAAACTTTTTATTATGTACCGCAAGAAAAAGAGACTGGGAGGACTCCATTTTTTTTGAGATTTTTAAGCATACACATGTTAGGAAGAAAGATGGTGAGCAGGTATGAGTGGACCAGCAATCGGAGAAGACTTATGTAAGTAAATTTTATTTAACATCTTTATTAAATTTTATGTAAGCATACTTATATTATTTATTAACTGTTTATAATTAACATCTTTAATTATTAAATTTATTTGATATTACTTTGTGTATGTAAGGTGACTTTCAGGCTGCCCGATCCTCCTAGTCGACACCTGAGGAGAAGTCTACTCCAGAGTCTCAGCAAATAGCAGACACTCAGCTGTGGGAGAGGTGCACTGGGGGGAGAGCCTTCGGTCGTGTATACGGTCTTGGATGGCAAAGTTCTTCTCAGTCAGTCCACTATCCTCCATCCGATAATACGGATCAGTTTATGAAATCAAAGGTGTAGACTCTCCGTCAGGAGAATCAGGAGCTTAAGGAGCTTGCCCTTCATCACATGATTAAGGTGGTTGAAGGGATGAGTAGCACTCTACCTGATCAGCCATGCCCTCCGATACCTACTCACGATTCTGACTCTTCTGCATCTCAGTCGGGCGATGGCCGCTGTCGGAAGTGATTTTCCTTTTTTGAAAATTTGTTTCATGTAATGTTTAGTGACACATATTTATATTTGAAATAAGATATTTGATATTATTTATGCATATATTATTTCAGTTTTATGTAATTGTCTTAAATAAATTATCATAAAATATATATTTCTAAAATATTAAAATTAATAATAATTAAATAATAATAATTTAATAATACTAAAAAAACAATTTAATGATTAATAATAATAAAACAATTTAATATTTAATAAATAAAAATAATAAATTATAATTTTTTTTGAATTTACCTACGCTATGTTGCGTCGGAAATTTATCGACGCAATAACTGCGTTAGAAATTATCGACACAATAATTGCATCAATAATATTCTGACGCAATTTTTGCATTGGAAATTTGCATTGTCTCCCACCTCGGAAATTTTGGACATAATTTACGACCAATATTTGTCAAAAATTTTTGACACAAAAAAATTTGTGTCGGTAAATTTTTTCCGATTGGCATTTTTCCGATAAATGCTTTTGCGTCAATTTTTGTGTTAGTAACGCTATTACCGATGTAAATTTCTATCTTACCGACCATTTTTTCGCGTCGGTAATTTGCATATTTCTTGTGGTGTAAATTAATATATTCGGCTATATTATCATAACATCCTTAATTATAATATACACATTATTGAAAATTTAGCAAATATTATCTATAAAATAATAGTTTTCATAATAACCAAACAAATTTATAATTAATTAAAAAAAATATCTCTTTCAACCAATTTACAAAATAACAATTTTTTATTGTAACAAAAAAAGAATATCAACTTTCATAAAACTAACTATTAACTTACATTGTTTACTAGTCATAATTTAGCAAGCCTTGTTTGCAAAATAATAACCTTCGTATAATAAAAAATTATAATTAATTTAAAAAAATATCCATCAACCTTTTACAAATAATAACTTTTATTATAACAAAAAATTAGAATTTTTTATGAAATTAACATCTTACCTCACACTATTCACATTGATCATAATTTAATAAATGTTTATAAGATAACAAACTTCATTGTAACTAAAAAAATACAATTAATTAAAATTGTTTAATTATAATAAATAATTAATGTATTATCATTAATCAAAGAACTAACTAATGGACTTAACGGAATATTTTAATTATTTAAAATTGCTTAAAATACAAAAACACTAATTTAATAAATAAGTAATTACTTATTTGGACAAAATAGTTTTTATAAAGTAAAAAAGTAACAAATATTTAAATTAATAACAGAATATCCTAAATAATATTAAATAGAATAAAAAATGAAAAAAAATATTTATTATTTACTACTTATGACAACTTACTTATTAAAACGTTTATTTTTTGTGTCAAAACCTCAAAATATTTTTGTGTAATTTAATATTTCAAATTGGTTAAAAGATATTTGTAGTCTAAGGGGTATTATGATAACATAATTGAGTATATTAAATATATTAATTATTTTTAAATGTGATTACAAACTTAAGAGAGCGAAGTGTTAAAAATACTTTAGTAGATTAATTGTTACTACCAAAGTACTTTGGGAAGAAAACTATATTTTATCCTAAAAAAAAAACTACAAACTCTATTTAACACATTAAAAATGTCACACCCGAGAATTAGATCCGTGATCAACATTAAGATTAGAATAAAATCAAATTTAGCAGACTTAATTGTCATATAATATTTCTATAATAACTCAAAAGCTACTAGTTCTAATAACTTAATGAGTCTGAACTGCTGATCCAAAATATTTAAGTCAAATTATTCAGAACTAGTTTATAGTCTCATGTATACTATATTACATTACTCTCATAAATTAATATGGGATAGGATGCCACAATCTCCCCCCTTAATGTAACACCTCGAAAAAAAAAGACAACCTACGTTCTAGACCCTTCTTTTCTTCCTCGAAGTATAGTTTTCTCCCCTTCTTCCCATGTTCTTTCTTTCTCCTCTTCTTTTCTCTTCTCCACCCCCCTCCCATGCACTCTACCAGATAAACTCTCCCATTCTTTTCTTCTTTCCTCCTCTATTCTCCACCCTTGTACACATGGTAGTAGACCATCATGACCCCAATTACTGTTGATCTCTTCTCCTCCTTCTCCCCTCTCTTTTCTTTCTCTTGCTTAAGCATCATTGGTAGCCGCTGCTGGACCCTATATTTGGCCACCGACCCAATGTAGAGAGAAAAGGGAAGGACCCAACCTTGTCGCTCGAGTTGTAGGCGTCGCTGGTAGGTTCCTTCAGCAAGCCACTACAAGTAATTCCTCTCCCTATTTTCTTGTCTTTTCCTTCTTCTCGTGCGCTCAGTAAAGGGAGAGAAGCCACGCAAAAGACAGGGGGGAGAGAGAGACAGAGAACAAATACTCGCAAAGATTGGGCTCCTCAAGTCTTCTTGTTACATGAATGGACTTCATGTTTGTCTTTGCAACTGAGCTAGTTTAAAGGTGATGCATAAGAACCATAGACTACATAATGAAACTTCAATTTTTATACATTTTCATAAGTGAAGCACAGCTTCCTTCAATTATTTTTTTATTTGATAACTGTGGCTTGCAACTTGGGTTTTTGAAATGAGGATTGTTTGATTTTAATTACATGATCACAATGAGGATTGATTGTTGAGCATTTCAATAACAGAGTAATTCTTCATGCATGATTGAAAAGTGCATCATGGAGAAGTTGAAATGAACTTGATTTTTTTGTTGCCACAAAACTGCAGTCAATTTTGCTCTTGACTAAATTAGAGAATCGAATTCATCATTTAAATTATGAATTTATGGATTTTATTTTGCAAAATAATATTGGAATATAGGAGGAATCAACCTATATGCTAGACAAGCACTTGGAATTACAATAATCATGGATTTATATGCACATATAATCATCTTTATCTTTGTGTAGTGTCTAGATCTGGGAGTATTTTTGCATATTCAATCCTAACAAATGGATAAGTAACTTTGAAAAGCAATCGCTGGCTCCGATTTTTATCCTCACCAAACATTCGCATGAGTTTACTTGCCTTTATCTCCTTTATCTTAGATGTCCCCTATTGGGTGTAAAATATCAATGGAGTTAAGGGGATTACAGAGTGTTTTAGACTAAAAGTGTAATATTAGCTTAAGGCATTATATGTATAGTCAAGTGTGAGTTTCTAACCCATATAATTCTAACTTACATAAGTTCTTTGGAATAATATTAAAGACTGTATGACAACGCAATATCCGATAATGCTGTGCTCAGGGGTATAGTCAATAATAATATGTGTTTCCATGCATTTTACAGGATTGACAAGTTTTCTATGCTTTTGTTATGTTATTTGCATTTTGAGAACTTTAAGAATGTGAGAAAAGCATATATTTGAATTAAGCAAATTTGTTAGGATCCTGGAAATCTAATCCCTAGTTAGCTCAGGATTCCGTAGGAATTATGGTAAGCGGGTATGGCAATAAATAGGGATAGTGGTTGTATTCTCACCTATAATTCTCGCCTGTGATTCCCGCCTACAGTGTCTAGGCTTGTCTCTTTCTATGTTGTGCATATCTTGATGGCATGGATATGACTATGTGATATTCTTGTGACTTTATGATAAAATACCCTTACATGACTTGCATATCATTTGTATATTGCTATTTCTAATATGATGACATTACTTAATATCTCGAATGATATTCTTCATGAAGTGAACAAGCTAATACTTTCTTTATGACTTCTTAAACTTGGATACACTTGTTATTACTCACTAAGGCATAGTCCCACCCTTTTATTTTCCAGCCCCAAATTTCAAAACTGATCCCACTGTTGATCCTCCCTACTAAACTTTTAGTAGCTTCTTTTGGTGAGTCCCACATGCACCTATTTTTGTGTGTGAGCCTATGTTTGTGTGTGAGCATTAGGCTTTGGTACCTTATTTTGCACCGTCTATATGACTATCTAAGTGTATTTTGGAATTCGATGTAATTAGAATGCTCCGATTGCCACGGATAAAAATCTCATCATTTTGGAGTTCAGGGTCTTGTATAACTTTGGAATTCAAGTATATAACTCAACTTTTGTGATTTAAGAATTAAGTGGTTGCTGATCGCTTGATTGTGTAGTTTATGTCATATTGTATAATTGATTATATTGTCACTTTTTATGTAAACCACTTGGTGATCTTCTATCGAAAGCAAGTATTCTTGGTTCAAGTTAGAAATTTTGGCAGATGTCTGATTTTTAGGGAAAATTCTACCAAAATTTATGTACAATCAAATCTTTCCTATCCATCCTTGAGGCTTGCCAAGGATAGGCTACTCATCCTCAACATCGATCATGACTCCCAAGATAGAGTTGTGACACTTAAACACTTGACGTCCTAGTCAAGTCAAAAATCCATATTTGTATTCAAATAAAATAGGTCCGAAAATCGTTTTACTCTAATGCTAACTTTGTCATGACCAAAGAATTGGATCCGTGACTGATGTTAAGGTTAGAATGGAATCCAACCTAACAAGTTTAACTGTCATATAATATTTCTATAAGAATCCAAGAGTTACTCACTCTATCAACTTGTTGAATATGAAGCACTAGCTCAAAATATTTAATTTTAAGTTGTTTAGTAGTAGTCTCCAGTCTCTTATATACTATATTATATTACTCTCAAAAATCGATATAAAGTGCGATATCATAAGAAACGAGCATTTTAAGAATTTAGTTTCTTATTTTTAGGCCCCATGAGTTCATTTTTTCTTTTGATCTTTTTGTTTTTCATTCTACATTCAAATAAAACATGTAATGAGAAAAATTACCAAAAATGTAGTTTTTATTTTTTTTCATTTATTTGCAAACTTTTTGGGCTAATCAAATAAATAATAAAATTTCTAACTAATATTATAAGAATTCATAATTATTTATTTCATAAAAAAATATAAAAACATTTTCCAACCAAATTTTCTCTAAATTAATTTATGAAAGACAAAGACTTAACATATGTTTTCTAACCCAGAAGTCTAGGGATTTTGGCCAAAACATAAAATTTTGGATAATGTTAGCTAACTTTTGGAGGATTTTTGAATTTTAAAAATAAAATTTTAGGAATTGAATTCTTAATTTCTAAATTTATTTTTAAAAATTATCTCAAAATTCTAAAATGCCAAAAGCCACTAAATTTTCCATTCTTAATAGTTGCTATTGAAGAAAAGAAGATTAATGTCACAACCCACGAAAGTAGATCCGTGACCGGCATTAGAATTAGAATAAATTCAACTCTCACAAGTCTAACATATAACTCACCATATAACTGAACCAAAATCTCATATAAAATCATAAACAAATTAAATCCAAAATCTCAACCAAACTGTCAATATATTTGTAGGAACTTATCTATTGTCAAATAGAGCTATTTATGAAATCCAAAAATACAAATTTGGCGGAATCAAAATAACTAACTTATCTAATAAAGAACGAAAGTAGCAGAAATAAAAGACTCCTCTTAAGTAGCGAAATCTAATTAAGTACCAAGCTCTAAATCTGAAAAAAAAAATAATAATAAAGGATGAGTCGACAAACCCAATGAACAATAACACACATTTATGAGAATAAAAGACATATATAACATATATATAAGAAAACCTTAGTATAATAAATCTTTTATATTTATTAGAAACTTTAGAGAGCTCATAATATAGAATGGAACATATATCTAAAATCAGAACGGTGACTCATAGTCTACTGGATAATAGAATAGCTACACTCAGTCTATCGGATAAAAAAAGCGACACTTAGTCTACCGAATAATAGAAATCAGAAGATCGTATTCTCATATGCCCATATACACATATACATATATAAGTCTCTCATGTAGGCCCAACACAAGAATCTAGTACCATCCCTGTTAGATGGGGATCCTATATAGAGTACATTCAATCTAATGCCTATTGCCATTAACTATAATGTTCTAAAATCTGAAATTTCTTTAAAAATAGTTTCTTTCTAGAAATAACATAACATTTTAATAGAATCATTCCATTTACCAAATATAAACAAAATCACATATAAATAACATATAGTTTTTTTTCCAAACAATTTTAGAAATTACATACATATCCCTTGTTATATATTTTATAATAGAATTTAACCAAATTTCAAAAAAACTCATATATCATATAAAATTAGAGTTATAACAAATATGGAAAATTATAAATGTTCATGCATACATGTTATTACTCATAGAATTAATAGGAATCAATTGGTCAAATCTTTTGTGATGCAATGTCCCAACCGAAACCGTACAAAAAATCTAAACAATTAAATATCTTATTTCAATTACTAATACATACATATAAACACCAAATAAACATAATTTTTTCCTTATCAAAATCTAAGTAAATCTTTAGATTTTCATGCCCGAGACCATATTAGGCTATTCAAGCCTAAACTGATCAAATTAATCGAGTGATGAGACCTTGAACCGGACTCCTAACATAAAATCGGTTTATTTTACATATAAAACTAATCATTAAAGTACTAAACCAACATTGAACCGTCATTAGAGTGTTGAACCAACTATGATTTGGTCTCTAATACACTAAATTAGCCTTGAACCAGCCTCTAATGTGGTGAACCGACTCTGAACAACCTTTAATACTCCAAACTGGACATTTAACACACTGAACCGGCCATATGGCACATTGAACCGGGCATTAATACAGTGAAATAGACAATTAACATATTGAACCGGACCAAAATTGACTGAACCTGTAAAACCCCTAATTTTGGAGAAATTGAAATGATTTAAAAAATTTGGGTCAAATTGAAAGGATCGTGAAATTGGGGGTTCAATTGAAAAATTAAAGGATTTAATTAAACTCATTAGAGCTTAAAGGGGATTTGAACATAAAGATTAGAGTTACCAAGGTGTAGATCGCATAAGAAACAAAGCTTGGGGACTGAATTGAAAAATCAAGAAAATCAAACTAGTAATGTTGAACGTTTGGGTCCACGAGGTTTAAAAGCTTTAAATTCGTTATTAACTCAGCCGTTTCAATTAAAATTCAATTATAACCTCATTTGATTTAGTCTGATCTAGAAAAGCCTTATGTTAATTGGATGTTTTAAGTTAGCAGAAGTTGTAAATTTTGGAGGATTGAATCGATTAGTCCATCCGTTAGATCCAACTAGTTCTTGGCAAAAATCAGACCAATTGAAGTTGTTTGGATAGATTAAACCGATCAAGGCTCATTGCTTGATCATTCCGAGCCTTGTAGAAGGATAAATTGCAAGAAAATCGAGGTAAGCTTTCAACCATTTCATTCATTTAAAAACTGCAGATTTTCACGTTAGAACCAGTGCTTCGGGTGGAGAAGAAGCAAACCAACAGGTTGCGGGTTGGCTTGTTTAAAACGAGCTTCGGGTTGGGTTTCAAATTCTTACTTTAGGCCGGCCCAAAGGGCTTTAGCCAGATGGAAAATAAAAGAGCTTGGGCCATGGCCAGTGGACCAGGCCCAACCCAAAAATAAATAAATAAATAAAATTTCAGAAAATAAGAAAATAAACAGAAAATAAAGGGTTGGCCAGTTCATGGGCTTTTAGACCAGTTCTTGGCCAGATCAGGTTAAATTATCTACCTGGTTCACGGCTAGTTCAAGGGTAAACCGGCTAGCTTAAGGGTGAACCGGCCGGTTTAGTGTTAAAAATTAAAGAAAAAAGAAATTTGACCACCAGTTCAATGAGATTAAGGCCGGTTCAAGGTAAATTAAGCCTAGTTTAGTGGGTATAAATCCGGATCAACGACTTTTATGATCGATTTAGTATATTTTATGGTCAGTTCAATGGATCAAAGGCCGATTCAGTGAATTTTAAGGCTGGTTCAGTGGGTTTTGTGGACGATTTAGTGGATTTAAAGTCAGTTCAATGGTTTTGTGACCAGTTCAGTGGGTTTCTTGGCCGGTTCAATGGTTTTATGATTGGTTCAGTGGGTCTCATGGATAGTTCAATGAGTTTAAGGTCTGGTTCAGTGATATTTTGACTGATTCATGGTTGATTCAACCTTTTAGTGACTGGTTCAAGATCGGTTTAGCATTTTAATAATTGGTTTAAAGGATAATTAGATTAGTTTATTGTTTTATGAGCTCGATTCAAGGATTTAATACTTAGGATATGAATTATGTGATCGGTTCGAAACTTTTAGAATTCTTGATGTGAGTTTGAACACGTAAATCTAAGAGAATAGTAAGGTTTGATGAGAATTTGAATTTAAACTAATTATGAGACGAATTATATTCTAAAAATAAGAATTTTGATAATTTCTAGTTTGAGTGATCGATTCTTGTGAAACCGACGCGCTAAAGCTTAAGTTTCGTAGTTCTCTAGTGTCCGTGAGTAGTAGTGCATATTTATATGATTTATTGTTTTCATATCTGTCCAATGTTGAGTTTTACATGATTGTTTTGTAAATTCAGATATTTCAAAACTGGAAGTTAACTTTGATATAAATGTTCACAAGGGATGTATATAGTATTTTCTGATTTGTAAGAAATTTTTCTGAACTATTGATTTCTATTCTAATTTGTTTGAACATGTGCAAATCTATGAATGGTTTCGATTAAATTCTGAAAAATGATTTTTAAGTTTGTATCCCTAGTCTAGCAGGGGTAGTGCTAGACGACTTTGTAATCTGACATGATAAGCCTGTTTGAGATAAGCGGGGATGGTGGTAAGTAGGGACAGTGGTTGTATTTTTACCTGTGAGTCCCGCCCGTGATTCTCGTTTATTATATGTGTATATGTGTATCTGGGCACACGAGGTGCCATCTCTTGGTTTCTGTTAACAACTGACTAAATGGATTTCTGTTTCAAACGTTATAAGCGTATAATCTAAAATATTATGTTTTATGATAAAAGCATTTGATATATGTCCCTTATCATGTAAATATGTATTACTACTCACTGGTTCATCAGACTCATTCTTTATTTTTCCAGACTTAGATTTTGTGCACCTGACTGATCCTGCTCCGTGAGAATAGTCTGCCAATCCCGATTCCGTGATTTCAGCCAATCTAATTTCTGAGTATAGCAGTTAGTCTTTATTTTTATTTTTGACGTGTATTTTGTATTAGTTTGCTCAGTGATCACAGACAAGATTTGAGTTTAAGAATTTGCAAGTGTTGATATTTGTATTGAATTTTGAAAGTTTTTATCAGATTTTGGGATACTATATTAAATGGAGTTTTAATTGGTTCTGTTATAATTCTGATCATTTGAGGCTTGCGGGATTGGAATTATCCTAACCCTAGCAGCGATCACGAATCTAACTTTCAGGGTCATGCAGAACCAGTCACTTTAAGCACTGAACTAGTCAAAAATCCTCTGAACTGGGGCAAAAACAGTTGTATTTTCCATAAACTGGCATAAACTAGTTGGTGTAAGTGTTAATTTAATTTATTATACTTTGAACTGGAAGTGAACAGGTGGAAATCTCTATGAACCAGCTAGTTTTATATTTTCTCCTTAATTATTCATTTATTTATTCATTTATTTTTCATGATCTGACTCCAATACCTGGGTCTGTTACCAAGCTCGAGTAGCAACCCAGTCCAGCCCAATCTAAAACCGAGTTCTATTTAAATTTTGGCCCAACTAAACAAAGTTGGCCCAACGAACACGGCCCATAATAAAAATATAACCTAGCCCAAAATCCATAGCCCATTTATCTTTCTTAGCCCAGAGCTAATTCCTTTTTTTTAAAAAACTTTCAAAGACTGGGTTTACATCAAGATCTCAATTCGGGTCTGTTCTTGCAGACCCATTCCTTTCCTCCCAAAATGAAAATAGAATTCTTACCCCGGTTGCATCGCCACTATCTTGCAATTGAAGCCTGTAATTCTAGTCAAAATGGCAGAATGAAACGAGGGGGACCAGTCGTTGTCAAATCTGTGCTACACTGTGGCTATTTGAGCTTGCAAGGATCTTGGCTATGGCAGATGACCGATGTACAGAATCTAGGAAGACGACGCACGCAGAGGGCTTCTGTGTAGCAAATAGTTTGGGGTTTTGATTCCTCTAATGTTGATTTGCACATATATCCTCTAAATTGGAGATTAAATTTCGTAGATCTCCGTAATTAAACAAGATTGGAAATCTAGAGTTTTCAGGATTGTTACAAATGGGGATCAGATCCATATTTTTGTGATCTTTGCAATTTAGTCCCTAGATTTCTAATTCTGTTAAATTTGGTCCCTGCCAACTTTAATTAATTATATGCAGACCACCTCCAAGTTTTAATTTCATTGATTGGGTCTTTAACCTTCTAATTAAACTCCTAAACTTCTTGTCTTGTTCAATTGAGCCGCTTTTAAATTTCAAAATTCTAATAATTCACCAAAATTTGTGTTAGTCTCAAAGTTTCATATTTATTTTGATAATGACAAAACAAATTAAAATTATTATATATTTTTATATAATGAATAATATGGACAATTTATAATATTAAGTTTATTGTTTAACTACATTACATGTACTAAATTATTGTGAAGCTGTCAAAGTAGACATGTGTGTAGTAAATTAATTATATCTTACTATAAAAAAGTCAAAAAATTATAAAGGCAATTTTATATGAAACTACACTCAAATATCTTTATTTTGATATATAATTCATCATATCTATTCTTTGTATTAAAGCAGTTTATTATATCAATCTCATATATTATATTTTAAAAAAGTCATTCTTGAAATCTGCACGATATTTGTTTTAATTAGTAAAATATAATTTATAATATAAATAAAATTCTGAATTAATTTTATTTGTAAAGTAGACGTGTTGAGCTTTAAATTCATTTTATTTTTGAATGTTTTATACTTATAGTTTGATAGATATAATTTTCAAAGTGGGCCATTCTACTGAATTACACTGTCAACAGACAAAATAAGTATACTACAATATTTTTACAATATCTCAAAATATAAAAGTCAAATTCAACACGAATCCAAATTTGAATGAAAGTAGATGTTATAAGATTTTCAATATATATAAATTGGTATTTTTTGAATACAAATTCAAATTTCTAGACAATTTTGAACTTGGCCAATAACTTTTGACAAAAGCAATTTTACAGTCTGGCATGTCATTCAAGATTTGATGATTTCTCTCAAACGGTGCACGATAATTGAATGATTCTTTTTGCATTTGAAAATAGACTCAATTAGGAGTATTCAAGAATATTTTAAGATTTTTTTGAATGCTCGGAGCCATTTTATTTGAATTTTTGAATTGAGCCAATGTGCAGTTACTGTTGAGAAATGATTTTGTCTTCCACAAAGGCCAACGTCTCCTTGGTGTTTTTGCCTATAAAAGGAGCATGGATTGAAGGGAGAAGAACACAACAACAAGCTCTCAAAGCCTCTTCAATCTCTCTCTAATTCTTTGTGCTATATTGTTTATTACTAGATCAAATAGTGCATAGAGGAAATTGTTTTAATTCATGAGAGTGCCTCTTTGAAGTGAGATCACTTTGTACATAAGTGGTAGCTAATCCTACTTAAGAGAATTGCTACATTTCTACTTCATCTTCATTTCTGTTTGTATTGGTGTTTGAAACTCACTGAATCAAAGGCTTTGTAATCAGGATTTCTTGCTCTGCTAAGTGCAAGGGACTTTGTTTGTATTCGGAATTTCTTGCCTCCGTCAAGTGCAAGAGACTTAGTGGAACCTCGGCTAGTTGGAGCTCGAAGAGTAGACGTAGACTTGGGTAGCAAGTCAAACCACTATAAAAGAGTTTGCATCTCTTATCCCTACTCTCTTTACTTTACTTGAAATTGTTTTATATTTATTATTGGGTAAATGTACTAGTTTATTTATTTGATTCAATATTTTTATTGTTTTTAATTTTTCACACACTTAGCTTCCGCGATAAAAACCCAATTCACCCCCTCTTGGGTTGCCTTTTGGGGCAACAATTGGTATCAGAGTAAGGCTCTATATATTGGCCTTAAAAAGTCTTTAGAGAAAGATCATACATATGGCAACTATTGGTACACATGGGGTTATGGAAGGTTAATCAATTACTAGACCACCTTTCTTTAATAGTAGTGATTATGATTATTGGAAAGTTAGAATAACCATTTATCTTCAACAAATCGATTATGATATTTGGAATATAGTTGAAAAAGGATATAACACTCCCATGGTAGTTAAAAATAATATAGTCATTGCTAAAGATAAAAAATGATTGGGATGAAAATGATAAGAAATATTTTACAACTAATGCAAAAGCCATGAATACATTATTTTGTGCTCTAGATAGAAATGAGTTTGATAGAGTCTCTACATGTAAAACGGCACAAAATATTTGGAAAATACTTGAATTAGCACATGAAGGTGCAAGTAGGGATATAAATGATGAAAGTGATTCGGTGGAAAAATCAAGTGGAAGTGACATTGCTAACTTATGTCTCATGGCTACTAAAGAAAGTGATAAAGGTAAGTTCATTTTCTTCTACTTCTAGCACTTCAAATTTATCTTATGATGAGCTATTGTATGCATGTGATGACTACAACAAAATGAATTAGCAAATCTTGGAAAGAAATAAAAGATTTGAAAAAGAAGTTTTCAAATATTTCTAATGAAAATGCTAGTTTGAAAAATGAAAATGATAATTTGAAAACTCAACTTACTTCTATATCTAAGAATGAAACAAATGATATATTGAGAAAAAGAGTTGAAGAGCTTACAAATGTTTTATCTAAATTTACTCAAGGAAAGAAAATTTAGATAAATTACTTGCTACTCAAAGATATGATTTAATAAAACCGGATTAGGTTACAAGGCTTGTCAAGGACAAAAGTTTTATAAAAATTATTTTGTAAAAAGTTCTCATCAAGGTAGTCCATTTATTACATGTTATTATTGTGGTGGAAAGGGACATTATGCATGTGATTGTTCATTAAAAAGAAAATTGTTTGTTGGGCCTAAAAATATTTTAGTTCCAAATGATTATAAATGGAAAGGAAAATGTAACATTGCATCTATTTGGGTTCCTAAGGGAACATATATTAACATGTTGGACCCAAGAAAGTTTGGGTACCAAAAATCAAAACCTAATTTATTTTTGTAGGAGATTTGTATGAAAAGCACCACAAGAAAGAATAAGTGCTTTTTGGATAGTGAATGCTCAAGATATATGACGAGAGATTACACAAAATTTAATTATATTTCAAAAATAAATGGAGGGTATGTGACTTTTGGAGACAATGCAAAAGGCAAGATTATTGGTATTAGAGAAATTGGTAACCCTAACTCCTCATTATTGATAATATTTTGTTTGTTGATGGCTTAAAACATAATTTGCTTAGTATTAGTCAATTATGTGATAAAGGTTATAAAATTATTTTTCAAGATAATGCATGCAAGGTTTTTAATAAGAATAATACCTTAGTATTTGTTGCCTAAGAGATGAAAATGTATATACTATTGATTTTGATAATTTGATTGAACAAAATGTGAAATGTTTGAGTACTTTACATGATGAATCTTGGTTATGATATAGAATGGTTAGGTCATTGTAGTATGGATATAATTTCTAAACTTTCAAGAAAACAACTACTCATTGACCTACCTAAACTCAAATTTGATAAAGATAAAATTTGTGCTCCTTGTCAATTGGGAAAACAAAGAAAAACTTCTTTTAAATCTATAAATATAGTTTCTACATCTAGGCCTTTATAACTCTTACATTTAAATTTATTTGAACCTTCTCAAATTGCTAGTTTTGGTCGAAAACTTTATGCTTTTGTAATTGTTGATGATTTTTCAAGATTTACTTGGGTATTAATTTTGACTCACAAGAATGAAGCATGTTCTCAATTTTAAAATTTTGTAAAAGAGTTCAAAATGAGAAAGGATATATGATTTCAAAAATTAGGGTGATCATGGTGGGAAATTTGAAAATAATGAATTTGAAAATCTTTGTAATACATATGGATTGAGCATAATTTTTCTACACCTAGAACCCCACAACAAAATGGAGTTGTTGAAAGAAAAAATAGAACTTTACAAGAAATAGCTCGAACTATGCTTAATGAATACAAGCTACCTAAATATTTTGGGCCGAAGCCATTAATATGGCTTGTTATATTTTAAATCGAGTTCTTATTAGACCAATTCTTAAGAAAACTCCTTTTGAACTTGGTTTAATAGAAAACCTAAGATTGTTTATTTTAAAGTGTTTGGATGTAAATGTTTTATTTTAAACACTAAAGATAATCTTGGCAAATTTGATGCAAAATAGGATGAAGGTATATTTTTAGGTTATTCAATTACTAGTAAGGCTTATAAAGTTTTTAATAAAAGAAGTAATGTAATTGAAGAATCTATACATGTTACATTTGATGAAATTGATCCATTTTTGCAAAATGTTATATATCATGATGTTGATGATGATTTAGTTAATTTAAATATTAATGATAAAGAAAAAGAAATTGAAAATCCCCCTAGTATAGAAAATTTCGATGAAACTCCACATAGTGATTTGCCAAAAGCTTGGAAGTATAAATCTAGTCACCCTAAAGAACAAATTATTGGTGATCCTAGTGATTGTAGGAAGACTAGAAATCAATTGAAAAATATTTGTGAACACTTGTCTTTTATTTCTCAAATTGAGCCCAAAATATTAATGATGCTATTAATGATGAAAATTGGGTTCTAGCTATGCAAGAAGAATTAAATCAATTTGAAAGAAATAAAGTTTGGGAATTAGTGCCTAGACCTAGTGATCACACGTTTTTGGAACCAAATGGGTGTTTAGAAATAAACTTGATGAATCTGGTAATATAATTAGAAATAAGCAAGACTTGTAGCTCAAGGTTTCAATCAAGAAGAAGGAATAGATTATGGAGAGACTTTTGCTCCCGTAGCTAGACTTGAAGCTATTTAGAATTACTTGCATTTGCATCTCATATGAATTTTAAACTATTTCAAATGGATGTTAAAAGTGCCTTTCTAAATGGTTTTATTGTTGAAGAGGTTTATGTTGAACAACCACCGGGTTTTGAAAATGAGAAAAATGTTGATCATGTTTACAAACTTTCAAAAGCTTTATATGGTTTGAAACAGCTCCTAGATCATGGTATGAAAGGCTTTCAAAATTTTTATTAGAAAATGAATTTTCAATAGGAAAAGTGGATAATACTCTTTTCATAAGAAAAGAACATGATAATTTACTTATTGTTCAAATTTATGTAGATGACATTATCTTTGGAGCTACCAATGAATCTTTATGTGAAAAATTTGCCTCTTCTATGCAAAATGAATTTGAAATGAGTATAATGGGTGAGTTAAATTTCTTTCTTGGTTTTCAAATAAAGCAACTCAAAGAAGGGATTGTGATAAATCAAGCTAAGTACACTAAAGAGCTACTAAAAAGATTTGGGATGGATAATTCTAAGATCATGAGAACTCCTATGAGTACTTCAACCAAACTTGATGAAGATATTAATGGAAAACCTATAGACATCAAGTTATATAGAGGTATGATTGGTAGTTTATTGTACTTAACTGCTAGTCGTCCCGATATCATATTAGTGTTTGTTTGTGTGCTAGATTTCAAACAAATCCAAAAGAATCTCATTTGCATGCCGTCAAAAGAATTCTTAAATATCTTAAAGGAACTGTAAATGTAGGATTATTTTATCCTAGAGGAGCCTTATTTGAACTTACTAGTTATTCGGATGCGGATTTTGGAGGATGTAAATTAGATAGAAAAAGTACTAGTGGAACTTGTCATTTTCTTGGAAAATCTTTAGTTTCTTGGGCTAATAAGAAACAAAATTCAGTTGCGTTATTTACAGCCAAAGCG
>CAJVSB020000306.1:0-61172 GCA_911865555.2 Thlaspi arvense
AATGATTGGGTATAAAGCATATCAACGGATTAGATTCGGCATGGATTAATTTGGACTTGATCTGAGAATTCAGACCCGATAAAGGGTCATTAGCAAGTCTAAACTTGTTAGACTTAATTAAAAAATAACGCCATATCAAATCTGTTTTATTTTTTAAAATATTGATAACTTAATAAATATTAAAAAGTCACATTTTTATTTTATTTAGGGAGAAAAACCAAAACATTTTAGAAAGATAAGATTATAGAAAAAAAATTAGAGAAGGAAGAGATAAAGAGTATTCAAGAAATAATAAGTTGAAAAATTTTAAGTTTTATAGAGAGAGAAAGGTGAAACAAAAAAATTAGAGAGAGAAAATTGAAAAAAAAATTAGAAAGAAAAAGACATAGAAATAAAGTTGACAAAAAATTAGAGAGAGAGAGAGATTAAGAGAGAAAGTTAATAAAAAATTTAGAGGAGAAAAGTTTTAAAAATTAGAAAAGAAAACTTAAAAAATAGAAAGAGAAAGAGGTAGATAAAAAAATTTTAGAGAAAAAAGTTGAAAAAAATTAGAAAAAAAGAAAAAAGGTAGAAAGAGTAAATTATGGAAAGAAAAAAACTAAAAAAAAACAAATTGTGATTTGAATCGATTAAATTAAATTTAATCTCTACTTAACATGTGTATTTAATAAAATTAAATTAGATTTGAATTATCTGTTAACGGATTTGAATCTGAACTCGTTGGATCTAATTCTTCCCTAATTGAATACATGAATATATTAAAGAATTAACAAAAATGAAAGAATATAGCCTAAGTGAGTGAAGGCATGTAACTAACCGAAAAAAAGAATACAACCTAAGCGAGTGAAGGCATATACGAGACCTTTGTTTTGACCGCCAAGACAGTGGGGCCAAGAATTAAATATCCTAGAGAATTGTCCACTTGTGAGGTAGAATTTAACTGATAAGATAAATAAAAATTAGGATAAAATAGATTTTTACAAGAATGCCTCATAATGGCATTGTTCATTGTGGTCTGACTTGTAGAATGTTGTCGGAGAGTGACTCACAAAACATTGGTCAAAGAAGCTGGTCGCACGCCGTTCGGAGGATCTAAGTTTTCAATGAAGCAAGAGCTCTTGATGCTACCAATCTTGCACAAAGCAGAGCAAGATGTTTCGGTCCATCCCTATTTGAGAAAAAAAGTCTAGCACCAAGAGAGTTTTCCTTCACCCTATCCAAGCTTTGCTCCAGCACCAAGAGAGTTTTCCTTCACCCTATCCAAGCTTTGCCTCCATTGCGCAAATGGCAATTGCAATGGCGATTGGTATAAGGGGGCAATGGCAATCCATTTGTATGATATCTCGTCCCATATTGGTTTCAAAAAGTAATCTAAATGGTATATAAGAGATTTGATGTTACTACTAAATAACTTGAACTTAAGTATTTTGTACTAGTGGTTTGGATTTAACAAGTTGTTAGGGCCAGTAGCTCTCGGGCCATTACAAATTATATCAGAGTAAAATGATATTTGGACTTGTTCTGTTTGAATACAAAACAAATTTCGGACTTGACAACGACGTCAAGTGTTTAAGTGGGAGAAATTGTGATATTCCGTTTCACATCGGTTTCTGAGAGTAATCTAATATGGTATATAAGAGACTTGAGGTTATTACTAAATAAATTGGACTTAAGTATTTTGGGTCAGTGGTTCAGGTCAATAAATTATTCAAGTCAGTAGTTCTCGGGTCGTTATAAATTTGATCTAAGAGTGACAATGATTGATTTGTGTTCTTTGTTCCCAAGGCCCTTTTTTGAGTGATTTGTCCTTAAGGCTGTTGTTTGTGCAAACAATCTAGTTTTTGCTTCTGCCAGCCGGCCAATCTTGCACAAACAACCTTATTCTTTGTCTCTAAGGTCCTTTGCTATGCAATCGATCCCTGAGGCCTCTTCTGCATGATTGATGCTTGTTTTTTGTCTGGGGGGTAACAATTGATCAAGGTAGGAGTGATAGTAGCACTTAGTAGAGCATGTCAAAGTTTTGCCCAATCGGTCGAGTACATCAAAGTTTTGGTTGAACAATTGTGGACTGAAAATAAGCATATTTGGTATTTTTTCACCTGAAATAAAAATCAAATCCCAATTTAAACCAAAAAAATCTATCAGACCTTTTCCTTTCCTCCCAAGATAATGTGATATTCTAAAACCAAGTTTGCAATGCATAATATTAGCATATTGGCATGCATAACATTAGCATATGCATTCACTACATGCATTGAATACATTACGCCTACTACTTGCATGTTATGAGAAATTTAAATTTAAAAGAAAATAGTTTATTTTTCTTGTCCATCACTCTAAAAGGCGTTAAAGAAGTATTGGGAAATACTAAAATATGAGTTTTATATGATAGTGGAAAAAAATAGAAAGAAAAGAAATGATTTGGAAGAGAAAGCTAGGTCATGCAACTAAAAACAAAAAATAACAATTATAAAACTTAGTTAAATAAATTAGAAAAATTAATTAGTGATCTAATCTAGTATAGGCCTTAAATCTAGGAAGGATAAGAAGGGCATTAGCATAGTTGCTTATGATTAGAAGTGGAAATAAAACTCAAAAGGGTATGAAATGGAGTTAAAGATTAAGGAGGGGCAAAATAGTCTTTTCACAAGGGGCCTTGGGCGCCCATTTTGCTGACCTATAGGGGGTATGAAAACCACCTTAAAGCCTCTAGATTTTGTGCATCAAAAGGAGAAAGAAAGGAGAGAAAGAAAAGGGAAAGAAGAAGAATAAGAAGGGAAAGGTATGGAACCTTCCACAATCTTCTATAATTTTTGTAGATTTTGATTTTGCTTCTAATTTTCTACCTTTAATTGGAGTAGATTAAAGTTTTGAACTAGTTTGCATGCTGAAACCCTAGCTATGCCGAACCATGGAGGCAGAGAAAACCATGAATGGCTTTGTAATTTTGATGAAAATTAGTTGGAACCTTGAATTTCTTTGCAAAATCTTATGCTTTTATGGGACTAATTATGAACTCTAGTAAGGTTTTTGGGGCTGGAAACAAAGAAAAAGAACAGGGGAGAGTAGGTTGGAGTGGAAAAAGGGAAGAGCTAGTGCAATGAGAGTTAGAAAATGAAGCTAAAATTGAAGTTAGAGGAGGATTGTGTAAGTAGAGAAATTTTCTGCAAGATTTCTATGCCTTGGCCAAAATTCTCAAGAGCTGAAATGCACTTAAATACTAAGCTAATAAGCAGATTATGGCACAGTAAGACCAACTTAAGTAGAAAAAATAGAAATGAACCAAAATTTTGACTTTAACTAGGCAAAACCTAACTAAAGGAGTAAAGATTAGTGTGTAGGAAAATTTCTGCAGGGGGTGACCTATTTGGCTGAACCACTAAGGAGTTAGAAAAGGCTTAAACTCAGGGTTAACAAGTGGGTTAGAAGGTGGCTAAACCCATTTAGGGAGAAGAAAAGGTAAAAATTTTGGCTCAAAGTAGATTATATCTAAATAGGAAGTAGGAAGTGGTATGTAGAAATTTCTGCAATTTGGTTCATTTGGCTAGAACTTTAAGGGGTAGAATGAAGCCTTAAACTAAAGCCATTAAGCAAAGAAAACTCACAACAATTAATCTCACATGTGAATATTGACAATTTTAACAACTGAAGAGACTTGAGGGATGGTTTTCAAGGGATACTTAGGATAGCTGAAATTGAGCATAACCAAAGTTAAGAAAGGGATAAGGGCACGGTTCTTAGGGAATGAAAGGATAATAAGGAAGCATAAAGATTAAGAAAATAGGAAATTGGTAACTAAATAATTTAGAATATTTAGCATATATTTGCATCATGCATTCATGATATTCTATTCTTGTCCACACACTCTCCACTTGTAGGAGGAGGGGATACAACTGAGCTAGATCTTGATCAAAACTAACCTTGTGGGCTACCAGAAGTACATCTACTGTGAGTGACATACTTTCTAATTTTAAATTTTTCAAATTATATTGTATGCTTTATGATAAAATAAGTTGTGTCCTAAATTATATATATATATATATATCTTAGTATCAAAACTTGGAAATAGAGTGACTATGTTTTGTTTTTTAGTATATTTAGTTTTATGATGTATTGGTGCTTCGGCACTCAGACTAGAATATCAGGCAATCATTTGGGGTAAATGACAGTTCTACAATTTATGCTATGACCTTGGACTCAGTTGGATTTAGATACCACAAATTGTGTTAATTTGGCCTGAAATGGCGACTCATGATGTAGGCTATACAATGTTGTAGCACCTGACATTTTTTTTTATAGTTTCATATTTTTATATTTTACTGCTCTCGACATTGTCAATTGTGCACACTCAATTAGAGCCATATAAGATGTAGTATGGGATTATAATTCTCTACTTTTGCTTATATTTCATTGTCTCATCTTTAATGATATCTTAGTGTACTGAAATAAGAAAATTGATTATGGTGGTCTTGTTTCTCTTATATTTTTTTGTCTCAATTTTATTGAGCATGCTGAAGAAATGAAATGAACCCACTATGATACTTCTGCTTTAGATTGTCATAATGGAACAAATTATCTAAATTATGTTTATGTATGTTGCTACTGTAAACCTGCTTTGTTTCCACTAAGTCTATATTGTATGCTATTTGCTAAGAATTTATGTTCTCATACCATTTTATTTTGCAAATTTCAGCTAGCCTAGATCGAGTGTCATCGCCTTTTCCTGCATGAGCACTAGAAATTCATTGCATAGTAGTGTAGGTTGGGGCAGCAAAATTTCTTTTACATATTATAGTTATTAGAAGAATTTGTATCATTGAAGTAGACACTTCATGAGTGAGAAAGATTATGTATTGGGATTATTAGTGATATATAATTTATGATGATTGCATGAATAGACTGTGTATCTGGAACATGTTGTGATTATTGCATGAGTAGGGAATTTGGATAGATATATGACTCTATTATTGCATAGTAGATATATTACTGTTTGTAGGTACCTCAAGTTTTGCCACTAGAGTTATTGAGATAGGGGTTATAACAGCCGTTATGCTACTGTGTTTTGTTACTCCGCTATCATGCTCTGTTTAGATAAAGGTGTTTATTCTTTTTTTAAAAGATATTATTCATTAGAGTGTATAGTATTCTTATTTATAATCTAATTTACCACTTTCACTCTATTTAGTAGAAAATTTGTAATACTTTCTCCCATTCTAACTTTGATATGTTTGTTAAAATGAGATCACAAACTTTCATCATCTACTTACCTTTCCTTCAGAGTTGCTTGTTGTGAGTTGTACACCACTAAATTAGTCATTCAGAAATTAACTTTAATATTACTTATTACAAACTCATTATTATTTTTTTAAGAGATATACTTATTGGGATGCATAATATTATCACTCATAACCCAATTCATCCCTTTCATATTATCTGATGTAAAATTTGCCACACTATAACTTAATTTGTTTATCAAAAATCCTTATATTATAAAAGTTAATAGTATGAGTTGATACAGATAAAATAAAAAATAGAGTTGTCTCCGCTTACATTGCTAGAGGATGAGCACATGCATTCCAGTTACACAGTGTAACATCAGATAAGAAGTGAAAAATAAGAAATAATAATGTAGAATAAAAATTATTTTTTCTTTTTTTTTTTTTAAAAAAAGATAAAAATTCAGAACACTGACCATATTTGCTACTCCACATTTTTAAGTGTTGGGAGCAAATTGTACACTTTTTCTTTTACGTGGTAAAACTGGCACGTGAGTATCTGTGAAACTGAGAGCAAAATTAAAGGAATGGTTATTTTTTATATTCAATTTTATTTTTCTTGCATAGATTAGCTATATGTTCAACAAAAATGATAAATTATGTGTTAAAATTACAATATGTCTTACATAAAATATATATTACTTGATTTAGGTAAATTAAAATTTGAAACTAATTTGAAAAAAGTCTCTAAAAAAAATAATTACCTTTTAAAATAACTGGTTTCCTTTAAGACTTTTGATATTTAATTTTAGTTGTTTATCTACTTTTCTTTTCAGAAATTGTTGTTAAAAGGAAGAATTTGTTATAACAAGAAAATTTGTCAATTTTTATAAGATAAATAGATTTGAAAATAAGCTTAGACTGCACAAAAATTATCTGTTATTTCATAATAAATAAGATTAAATCTCTAATTTTTCTAACCTATCGAAATTTTTTTCATATTTTTGTTTTTCATGATATGTTTTGAAATTTGTTTCCTTGCTAAATCAAAATTTCCATTATTTAATCAAGCAGCATGGATAAGATTATAGCTAAAATTTAATATAATTTAGATTTTATTGCTAATTTTAAATCACATTCTCATCCCTAAAAATATATCCTTTAATTAAAAAACCACCATAATTTATTGCATATACAAATAATTTTCTAATTTTAGTTTTAGTAACAGATTTACCTATAAACTTTTAATTTTGGTGACGTATTCCTTGATTGGAAATTTTAATTTATTAATTTATTTTTATTAATTTTAATTAATTATACTTGGAGAATAAATGGGTCTAGATTGTCAATTATTAGATATCATTAATTTGGTTTAATTATCATTTGCAAGCCCAATTGTCTAGATGATTTGATACTGTTAGCGGTCGAGCCAAAACCTCAATAATAATGAATACAAATCTTTTAATGAGTGCAAAATTTAAAAATTAACGGTGATATTCTATAATAATCTTATGATATATATACTTATTAACAAAATATTTAGGGATACAGATTAACGTGACTCAATTGTTGAATATTATTATACACTTTATTTTGAGGCAAAATTATTATGCTAACAAGATAATTAATAAAATTGTTAACAATTTTGTTCAAACATTTTGCTATTCAGCTTCAAGTGCCTATTTAGCAACTTATTTTTGATAAGCAACACTGATTTCTTTATTTATGATATTGGTCCTATTCTATTATTGTTCTCCTATCTATTATTCTTCCTTCATTTTAAACTTCACTCGGAACAGATTTTGTTTGCCATAATATGAATTTGAGTTTATATTTTTCATTTTTGTTAATCAGTACCTTCACAAAATTAAATCGTGCAAATAAGACCACAGGAGAAGCCACTCACCTAAGTCCTAGATATTTCGAGATCCTAGATTTTCCGAGAGAAGGATAAATCAGTCAATGTCATTGGATTTTCGAATTTGGTCAAATCTCTAATAGACTTGTATTATACGAGAAAACGATATATTTAATTATTTTTCAAATTTATTAATTTTTACTTTTAAATTTATTATTTAATTATTTTATCAGGGGCTTAACCATTTATTATTTTTAAAATTAATCATTTAAATTCATAATTGATAAATGACATAACAATAGTATTTATTAACTGTATTTGATGTTAAGTTTTGACTAAATAATTTAGGAGTCATAACAACCATGAATCAATATTATATATTAATTTTATATTAATGTCATAAATATTATGATCAGAACTTAATATTCAATAAATTTATTTATTAACAGGCAGTGTTATTATTTTGTTATTTAATTTCATAAAGAAGAGAAAAAAGTGTTATTTTTGTTAATGGGTCATAAAATTATTGTTATTGTTAAATTTATTGGAGAAAAAATTAATTTATTATTTTTGTAAACAAATTGTGAGTTATTTTTAGTATTAAATTTTATAAAAAATATTAATTATATAATCACATTAAAAACCTGCTACATTCACATGAAGAAAGCAGTGAGAGTAACAAACCAGTGACATTATTTTTCTATTTTCTGTATCTCATTTTGTCCTATTTATCACGTCAACGGCCATATTTCCAACGACTCTCAGTTCCGAGTCTTCATGTCTTGACCCATGTTTTAGATTTCTCTTCCTGTTTCGGACTTCAATGCACATTTTGAGCTCAACGTAACCAACTCGACGCATTGAAATCGCGGGATCGTGTCCAGTTCTTTAAAATTCCCATACCCTCTCAACCACACCTTCGACCTCACCTGCATGGCATCTAGTTCGTGGCAGACTTCCAAATCCATCGAATCGTTATTAATCGGCTGATTAATTGATTCTATAACCCAAGACAATGATACTAGGGCTCCAACGATCAGTTTCAGCTTTCTGTTGTTCAACGATTACCGTTCATCCGCTGAAGCTCTGATATGTCCGACGAACGCTACCCTCTCTGTTAGGTCTCTCTCTTACTCTTTTATCTGAATTGTTTGCTGTCTGCAGTGTATTGTTATAGATTTTTGATAATCTGTCACGGTGATTATTTTGTCACGGTTGTCTTTGCTCCAGCGTTGGAGTTTTTTTATCTGGTGTTTTCAATTAAATCTTTTGGTGTCGGTTATATAGCTCGATAATCTTTCAACAAAGTTTCTCCTTGGAGTAGCACAAGCTGCGCAGCCCCAGTCTATGAACGAGTTGTGAGTGTTCATAGTGAAGCAAATGGAATTTTTTTTTTTTTTTTGGGGTTACAGTGGGGGCAGAAGCCCCAAGAAAAAGAAAGCTACGTTATGGATACCCGTGAGTATAAACTCCCAAACCCGAAGGAAAAAAAAACTCTCTCAATTGACTGGGGGGACATTCCAATCCTTTAGAATGTCAATTTTCCAGCTTTTGTTGGGTATGGTCCAGCAGTGGACCGGATAATGGAAGCTCATACCGTGAACATTTGAGCCACTTTTTCAGCTTTTGATGGCTTATCTATGAGCGTTCGGTGATGAAAACTGGTTTCCCTCAACCAATTTGGGGTTTTAAAGAGAGATTGGAGGAAAATTTGAAGGTTTCTTGGCCGATTGGCTTCACATACGGCCAACCGGTTCTATCTAGTTTTTGAAGCTTTTTGGAGCAATTTTGATCCGATTAAAACACCAAATCTGGTTCGCTTGGCTTGGATTCACAATTCAGGGTTTGCATATCGGTTTAGGTATGTGGATCTTTGGGTTTTTAAGCTTATTTTTCTATTTGGTTCAGTTGCAAACTTGGTTGTAGGCACTGGGTTTACAGTCGGGCGACAGGGATGAACTCGAATGGGGATTTGGGTTCGTCCAGGCTGGATTGGGTGAGGGACCAAACCCGAGCCCAAGCCCGAGCCCGATGGCCTAGGCTGGACTGGGCCATTTTGGGTTGGGCCGAGCTTTGGATAGGGTTGGGCTCAGTTGGGCCAGGCCTAGCTAGATAGGACAAGGCTGGGCTGAGTCAATTCGGTGAGTTGACTCAGCCTAGTGGTCAAAGCAGTGAGTCAACTCAGCCAGTTAACTCGGCAGAAAAGTGGTTTGATTGAACTGGCCAGTGCTGATTCAAGGTTTGATCGGTCGGTTCAGTGGTCAATTTAACTTGGTTTTGGAAGTTGAACCGGTTTCTAGTTCAGGAGGTTGAGAACTTTTGAACCAAGTTGGTCTGGGGGTTCAGGGAAGTCTAGTTCGATCGAAAATTGAGTGTTTTTGATTGAAAAGGCTCCGTTCAGGGGTTCAAGTGCCCAGTTCAGCCCTATCTTGGCGGTTCTTGACCTGTTCAGACTGGTTCTTATGGTTTTGGGGCCGGTTCAATCCGATTTTGAGGGTTTCATGGCCGGTTTAGTTTGTTTTAAGGCAGTTTTAGGTCGATTTAGGCAGTTTAGGCCAGTTCAAGGGCTTTGGAGACTAGTTCAATGTGGTTTTAGGGTTTTTAAGGGATTTAGATGTGTGTTCTGAAGTCGTGTGGGCTCCGGGTGTCAAGAAATGAGCCTTGGGATGCATAAAGGGGCCCTGGACTAGGATTCGAGCTCGGTTTTAGACTACCAAGCCCTTTTCTTGGGCCGGTTTTGGCACTGGTTGTGATTTTGTGTTGTTGTAGTTACAGTTATGTTGGCGGAGGTGCACCCGGACTGGTGAGTCGGGTGAGAGTGACTTGAAGCTTTCTTTTGGCTTGGTTTTAGTATTGTGAGTGATGATACTTTTCCTATACATGCATTTTCTGCTGTGGTTTTCTAGCATGACTGATTATATGTTTTGTAAACTATATTTTGATATATGTTACATACGGGATATGTTATGTGGTTTGTAGTCCATCAGTGAGTTATGTTGATATGTGATATTGGTTTTGAGTTATGGACCGTATATATTTGTTTTGGACTTATATGTGAGGAGTCATGTTATGCTTGAGATTGTGTTACCCTGGTGAGTGTGTTGCCCTAGTGGGTGTGATGTATTGCTCCGGTGAGCGTGTTGCCTTGGTGGGCGTGATGTGGACTCGATCAAGGGATGTCTATTTGATATGTTTGGAGACACCAAGGGCTCAGTTGGAGTATCGTGGTCCATAATGTCTAGTGGTGAGTGCTTTGGATTTGTATGAGGCAGCAAGGCAGCGGGCAGGATGTGATTGTGATTGTGATGCCTCTGATTGTCGAGATGGTGGATTCTTTCGATCATGAGAGCCACGAGGCTAAAGTCTCGTAATGTGATTATTGCACTCCCACATATGTATGTTTTGATACTGAAACTGTTCATTATATGTTTATGTATATGTATGGTTTCGGACTTGTGATGTGATACATATCCTGACATGCATAAATTAGGTATCATCCCTACTCATTGAGTTTCGCGACTTACATTTTATTATCAGTCCAGATTTGGTTCTCTTGTCGCACCTCAATTAGTGTGCTAGGGTCGGAGCACTTATTTGTGGTTTGTTCAATATACAGACACCCTTTTTGTATCTCTTTTATTTTGTTTTTTAGAGTAGCTCTTTTGTACTCTTAGAATACTGTTTTGTGGATTTGTATATGGCATTGGTATGCTTAGTGTATGATTTGTATTATTTGGTATAGATTGGTATTGTGAAACTTACTAGGGTCAGTGGGCCCTAGTGCTGGTCACAGGCCCAGGGTTGGGTCGTGACAATCCTTCACCCAAACCGAATATCGCGACCTGTGAGTTTTCTTCCAAACCAGATCTGATTTGCTTTGTCCCGATCCGAACTGTGACCTGCAAGATTTTTTGAACCAATTATAGCCGCAGGTCGTTTGACCCAAATCTGTAGGTTATTTTGACTTGTTTCAAAATAAAATGAAATAAATAAAATGAAATAGAGTAAATGAAGGGGGAACTTTTGATAAATGCGCACAGCTCCTATTGCTCACGTACACTACCTTGTTACATGTCCCATCACCTTGTTTTGTGTATGATGGACTCAAAGCATATGTGTTTACCTCTTTTACGTGCACTATCTTTGCTTGTAGGGTTTTACGCCATTTTGCATGCATTACCTTAGTTTGTTTGGTTTTGACCTTATTTAGCATGCACTAACTGAGGTTACGTGGTTTTCACCTCGTTCTGTACACCACCACCTTATTTTCATGTACATGACCTTGACATGTGAGTCATTACCTTGTTTTGTGTGCCTTGGCCTTATTGCACATGCCATTGCCTGGATATGCGTGCACCATCTCGTTTTGTATATCATTGACTCTGTGAGTTGCAATGCGTGCCAATAATGTCAAGGCTCGAGTTTCGTAAAGAATGACTATTTCTTGTCACCTAGAGCACTTTAAACTGCAATGAGTTTTGGATTGTCTCATTTTGAGGGCCAATGATGGTAGAGATCCTGAGGAATGATTGTTTCTTTTCATATAAAGCATTGTTAACCTGCGATGAGCCTGGGATTGTCTCAATTTGCATGCCAAAACTTGTTCTCTGTGTCAATGATGGTGGGAACCATGATTTAGTGAAGAATAATTGTTTCTACCCACCTAGCGTAGTGTAGGCTTGCAGTGAGTCTTGAGTTGCCTCAAAAGCCATGCAAGTGTTGGTAATGATATAAAATTGCTTTTTTTTTTAAAAAAAAAAAATTGATATACTCTTGTGATGTGTTTGGGAAATTGTAAATGGCTGAAAAAATGTTAGTTTGGGCAATTATGTAATCCATGGTGGGGCCTTTGTTAGTTGAGTAAATGTATACCACCATAATAGTTCATTTACAAAATTAACATAGTTACCTGTTTAACAAGTAAATTGGGATGTCGTGTTGCTTATATTGATTTATGATTTGATACACTCACAAGTGGTCAACTCATTAAATAATTAACACTAACATGTGATGGTGGGATAGTTTTGACAGTAAGAATTTTTCGGCCCACGAGTGTTAGTTTTCTTTGTAATTGTTATTTTGTATAATATATTCTCTACCTACAGAGGAGTTTTAATTATATGTTTTACATCCCTGTGTCTTGATTACCCATGTTACTAATCATTTTCTTGGGATTATTACTATTTCAATTCAACCTACTTTCTTTCCTAGATATCACTCTTTCTAACAGTAAGAATCCTTCTACCCACAGGTGTTAGTTTTCTTTGTAACTGTTGTTTTGCACAATGTATTTTTTACTTGTATGGGAGTTTGTATTATATATTTCATATTCCTATGTTTTGGTAATTATTGTTGATTGCTCATATTACCCCTTTCAGTGAATAATATTGTTAACCATGTTAAGCTTTTGACAGGTAATAATTATAAGGGTTGGATAAATGACATTGAGTGGACTTTTATCTTGATGGACGTTGACATGACCACTAGGAATAAAGAGTCTTACTTGATGAACAAGAATATTGAAAGAGCAGAGAGGTTTTGATATTTATTAATAGGCGTATTGCTGACAAACTCGTGAAAGCTACCTGAGACTTTGATAATAGTATAACTTTTCTTAATCCTATCGAGAAAAGTATACATTCTTTGGTACAATTGAAAGAGATTAATTGATGGATATTTTCATTCATGTAAAATATGATAGGACTGGTGTCGTTTGCTAAATAGATTATGAAAATGGTAACCATCAAGCTTAACAACCTTGAATGCCCTATAGCTAATAATCTTCTTATTTCTCGTGCTTTGAATTTCGTGGCTACTGAATTTGATACTTGAAAACTAAGGTAGAAAATTAATGCAGTAAAAGGATTATAGTTGTAGGGTTAGATTGTGTGGTGAGTACTACAATAGACATTGAGAGATTGGACAATGATGGATCCTTTTGCTAAATAGCTTGAGAAATGTGAGTTTGTTTCCTAGTTTACTATGCCAAGGACTCTTAATAAGGTGGCTAAGAGATGAAATTGCAACTTCATGGATTTGGTGAGGCTGCTGATGAGTTAATCCAAATTACCTAAATTCCTTTAGGGTAGGGGCATTAAGACAGCTATGTATATCTTAAATAGAGTTTCTTTTAAATCTATTGTTGAGACATCTTTTGAACTCTTTATGAGGCAGAAACCTAACTTTGATCATTTCCAAATATGGGATTTGTGCCGCTGAAGTGAAAATCTATAATCCTACTGCTTCAAAGTTATGTTATGTGATTATGATGTGTTACTTTATTAGTTACTCTAAATCACTATTAGGTTTCTAGAGAATGATCTGAGGAGTTTTGATACCTTCGAAAGGATGAGTACTAGTAGTGAGCAATTTATTGATCAAATCCTTATTATAAAATATTGATTTCAATATTGGATGCATGCCAAATCCAAAACTACAGTAAGGCTATTTTTAGTGCTCTATTAGATAATGAATAATAAAATACTTTCTATGAAATACAATGATGTGTGGGAGATTGTTGAGTTTTCTACTGTCTTTAAGCCCATTGGGTACAAATGAATATTTGAAAGAAAGATTTCAAGAGTAATGTGGAGTGTTTTAAAGTAAATTAGTAGTCAAAAGGTTTACTTAAAAGAAAAGTTTTTCAGTTTCCTCTAAATATTCATTTGAGATCATTATGGCTTTAGTGGCACATTTTGATCCGAAGTTGCATCAAATGGATGTGTAGATGACATTATTGAATATAAATCTTTTTGAGAAAGTTCATGTGTAGCAATTAGAAAGTTTCATAGAAAGTGGGATGGAGCATTTGGTATGGAAGTCCTTTATATTTTGAAACATACCTCTAGGTAGATGTATTTCAAATTTGATAAGAATTTCTTTTTCGTGAATTTGGTGGAAACTAAAGTGGATTAGTGTATATCTCACGATCTGTGGGGGTGGTTATATTATTCTTGTCCTTTATGCGGATTATATCTTTGCTTGTTGGTAACAGCTAAGATTTGCTATCTGCCTCTTTTCACATAAAGAGGATCTTGAGAAACTTTCTCTTGTTCTGGGTATGAAGATCCATAGAAACAAGCATCGAAGACTTAGGCCTATCTTAGTGAGTTTATAATGATCGTGTGTGGAAACGATTCAATATAGAAAATTACAAATGTGATAATGTTGTTATCATTCAAGGAGATGGATTATGCAAAGATTAATGCTCTGCAAAATGTTATTGAAAGGAGCTTTCATGAGAAACATTCCTTATACTAGTACTGGGAGTAGCTTTATGTATACTGAGGTGTGCACAAGCCTAATTTGTCTCATGCATTGGGTAGAATACTATTTAACAAAGGAATATATGCTTGTGCAATCATTTGGATGTTATTAACTATTCTGATTTTACTTGTTATCCAAATAATGAAAATTAACCTTTAGACATATTTTCCATATTGGCTAAAGAAGTTGTATTTTGAAAGAGGGTGAAACAAGCTTTGGCTAAGTTTATTTATTGTTATGTGACTAGTTCACATGCTATGAAAGTGGGAAATCTTATTTTGATATTTGGTATTGTTGACTCTATTTAGTGATTATTGAGGAACTATTATGATAATAATTCTAATGTTTTCTTCGATAAGAAAACTTGACAACTTCTACTTCTAACCATATTAGAATTAACTCTTCAGTTAGATGGTTAAGAATTGAGAGGTTCTTGTTGAGCATAGCGTGATTATGAAGTTACTTATTGACTCCTTAATTAAAGGACTATACTTATAATGTTTATGAAACATGAGAATATCAGTATTATAAGGTCCTTTTGATTTATTTGATTTATTTGATTAGTGGGAGTTGTTGTTTATTGATTATCTTGCGATGGACTAATATAACTTAGATATAATTAATTTATGCGCGTATTTGATCGTTTCTTTATTTGATTGTCCATATATGATTATTTACTATTCTTATTGTAGTATTTATATCTTGAGATGTTTTGGTTTCCTTTGTGGAAATGGTGTTTCATGCGAAACGTGTTTTGATCTCCTTGGGGAGATTGGTTGTATTTTCTTAGGAAGACACAACGTGGATTTGTACACAGTAAGATGAAAAGGATCACGTAATTTTGCTATGATGTGTATATAAATTTGCACACTTGTGTTGTAATTATGCTAACAAGATTGTCAGTTAGGTGATCATTTGGTGAGTTGAACTGTTAGCAGTTTATATTTACTTATGGTTCTTGACTAATTGTTTTATTGGATCGTGATTATGTTTTGGATGATAGTTATTAGACTGTTTTCTAGTGGTCACTTTTATTCAACTAGAGAGTCACTTTCAAAATGATTTTGAAAGTCAAATAAAACTCAATTAATGTTGCCCAAGTGGACAGTTTGTTGTCCCTAGAGTGCATATCATATAAAGTGATCCAATGAGTTGAGTATCATACTAGTATGGGCTTGGGCCCTGTTCTTGAGTGTGTTGGGCCTTAAGTGACCTAGTCTCTTGATGAAATAGAAACTAGGTTACTGTGTGTTATTATTCAAACTGTTCATTGTTCCACCAATATGTTAGTTGGATGAAGAGGAGTTAGATTGGAAGATCTTGCTTGCGCAGTATACGTTTGTGCATCATTTGATTCAAATCATTTAGTCAATTTTATTGGACTTAAACAGATACATTTCATGATTTACATGTTAATTGGTGTTCTAAATTCTAGTATAATCGCTCCTATAACTTCTTACATGCTTTACTATATGTATGGCTGTTTTCCATTGGTACTTGGTTCTGTTTTGTAATTATTGTTGGCCCCAAGTCAAGTAGAAAATGAAATGCACAAATAGGGGAATGGTTCCAAACCTTCTCCTTTTTTTTTTTTTTTTTTTTTTTTTTTTGACGGCTGCTCATCCTTAATTATACTTTTCATATGTCCTTTTTTTATAATTTCCCTATGGAATACAAGGAGTATTCTTTTCCCAGAAAACTTTTCTCCTTAGAGTTCGGTAAAGAATATAGAAAAGAGAGTTGGAGATGGATAAGAGGAAGAAAGAAAGTAGAAAGAATGAGATTCAGAAGTTGTAGTGACTATCAATCTCAATATATGTTTTGTCATGTCATGTTGAACTGAGTTTTGGGCAATATTAATGGCAGCCTTATTTCACAAGCCTCTTGAGCAAGTGCCCTGTACTCTATTTCAACGCTTGATCTAGCTATGACTGGCTGCTTCTTATTCTTCCAAGTGACAAGATTGCCACCAACAAAGGTGTAGTTACCAGATGTGGATCTTTGTCATCTAGGCTCTAGCAATGCCGCTCAATCAAAATCAGTAAATCCTTCAATCTTTAGACCATGATTAGAAAAAAAGCAATCCTTTTCGAATATCAGACTTTGATTAAGATAGATGTCACCAAGAAGTTCAAGGATGATGCATGATTTTCCCAACTTGAGTAATGATGCATGAATTGATTTACATGCTTACAACATAAGTAATGTTTGGATGAGCATGGGATAGATAGATCAATTTCCCAACTAAATGTCTGATATCTCTCCTTGTCAATTGCTTTGCAATCAGAACTTTGAGTTGATATTTGAGGATTAACTAGTGCACATCCCAAAATTCCCAATTCAGTAAGCAAATCTGTCAAACACTTCTCTTAAGGAGACCAATATGCTCTCATCTGAGTGAACCTTCCATCCCAGGGTGCTGATGTGGGGAGCTGGTAATTGGTGTTTTTCATCTATGGAATCATTACTAAAGAGTTCTTTGAAATACCGGTGACTGAGTGTTGAATCATGTTTGGGTTGTTCTGACATGCGTATTCGTGCACACACTTTGAGATGGATTATTTGTTCAAATGTTGAGCATCATTTAATGTAACTGTTTATTGCAAAAGCTTTAAAGTTGGAAATGCTACTGATACTTAGATTAATTCCTTATTTTTGTATTCTATCCAAGATTTTTTAACATGATGTTGAATTGTTCTACAGGGATGGTGTTCAATCATGTGTTCAAACACATCTATGCCTTATTTCACAGCGAGAAATGGAAATAGAGTTTGAATTTGGAAATTATTTTGTCTTTCAAGATGCTTTTGCCTTTTCTCTTTCTTATAATGGCGTGTTTACATGCTTTGGCATCACCTGATGAGCAAGGTAACGTGTTTATCTAGCATTTTGATTTGCTCAAATACATGTATGATACTAAATTATGCCTATGGATATATATGCTTGCTTGTATAATAACTAGGATGCCTTGATATTCTCGGTTTTCAGTGGCCAAACTAGTTCTTTGATACTAGTATTGAGAAGAAGAACTAGGGTTGATGGATATGTTTCATAATTTCGGAGGCATTCTCTAGGAAATTCCAGATTGTGTTTGGTTCTCCTCCCTCATCCTTGCCATGACTCTTTCCATTTGAGTGCACCAATTTTTGCAACTACCAAGATAATTGGCCTCTCTTAAGCTTGGTTGGGGCTGACTTTCCTCTTGATCATGATCACTCTAAGACTTTTATGGTACTTGAGGATGCAATTAGGGCTAGGTAAATTTGATGACGCATTAATGGTGTGTTTGAGTGATTCTCTGAAACTTGTGTGTGATTATTGGATCCTTATTGTTACTGTGAAATGCAGAGGAAGAAAACTGAAAGAGAATGAGGAAGTGTGTATTACCTTAATTACATGCGTGAACTCTCATTTATGTATATTTACAGATTACAAAGCAATACACCTGATTGCAATCAATACAACTTATCAGTTAACCACCCACTATCTATAGTTAACACTCTAACAACTTCCCCTTGAGGTGGGGCAAATATATACAACTCTAGGACCTTTTAGAGATTTGGTAAAATGTTAGCCATTAGTCCCAACAAATTTGGTAACAATCACATCAGAAACTATCTTTTCTCTAACAAAGTAGTAATCAATCTTGATATGCTTAATCCTCTCGTGAAACACTTGATTCGAGGATATATCAAGGGGTGCTCATCAACTTCATTGGCTGTATGTCTCCAAACCTCATTCTAGCTGATTGTCAATTGACTATAGGATATTGTGTATTTGTGGGAGGCATTTGGTTTCTTGGAAGAGCAATAAACAAAGTGCTTTGGTAGAGATGATGTGCTAAGTTTGACTATAATGCTGGCTTAACTCACTTGTGATCTTATGTGGGAATGCCATTTACTTGCCGAGCTAAGGTTAGGGCAGCTCCAAACTATCAACTGTGAGAAGCTTCAGAATGGGATAATCACCAGAAAGTGTGTCAAAATTAGAGAGGAGGTTGTGGATGTTTCAACTGAAATCCTTTTGTACACTCTATTAAAATATAAATACTGGAGCTGACTATGTTAAGGTAAAGGCTCGCAGCTCAATTATTCTCTCCTTCAATTCAAACATACAGGAACCAATAGTTCAATACTTTTGCATAGGTTTATTGTTCTTGAATGACTTGTTCCATGTCTTGGGAAGCAAATTTCCAAGTGTTGTCCTGTGGGGAATTGGCAAACCTCTGTCAAGGTGTATTGTGAGATTAGCTGACACCCAACACATTTAAGTTATTCCGTAATTTTACGGGTTGGCTACATGGGTTTTATGTCTCCATTCCATTATATGAAAGGTAAAAATTTCAGTTAAATTCTAATGAATTAAATGGTGGTTTAATATCTAAATTTGAGCTAATGTTGGTCATCCTTGTCATTTATTATTACTCTCAAAGCTGGTAGTGTCACTTTTTCTAATTGGAGTCCTTGTAGAAAGACTTTATGCCATGCTCCTACTCAACCTTCTATGTTTGCTTGTGCTAGTGTTCCCAAAATTTGCTTTGTCATTCTCACTGGCTAGGGGTGACAGCTTGATTCAATGGTTTACTATCCTAAGGTTTATCACATTATCTCAGGAGAAGTTCTCTATGCATTGAAGACTTCACTGAATGCTTCTTCTGGTCAGCTCTCAGATTGGCACCCATATCAAGTTAGTCCATGCACTTGGTCTCAAGTTAGTTGCATCAACAATGAGATTGTCGCTATGTAAGTAATGGAATCATTATTTGTAGCTTTCTCTATGATTATAACAAGCTTCCTACAATAATGCAGGCAGCTTCCCAGTGATTTTAGGGATTTATGAATCAAGTTTTCACAATTTAATTTCCTACCTTGGACCTTACTGATTGTTAATCCTCTTCTTTATTTTGTTTCTTTATGCAGAACATTGCCATCAATGGGTTTTTCTGGATCTTTGACACCTAAAATAGGAGTTCTGAAATCTCTTCAAACACTGTATGTTTGGGGAGTTGCAGTCTGGATCAAATTAATTTTTCGTGCTCTCCTTTCTGTTAACTTTTACAATTAACTTCTGTTATTGGGATGGTTGAAGATTTTTTATCCAAATTCTATAAAAGTGTATAAAATTGTGTGTTTTATCTCCTTTGAAGGCAACTTTCTGAGGTTATTTCTGTTAACTTTTACAATTAACTTCTGTTATTGGGACGGTTGAAGAATTTTTATCCAAATTCTATAAAAGTGTATAAAATTGTGTGTTTTATCTCCTTTGAAGGCAACTTTCTGAGGTTATGCTAGTGAACACATCAACTGTGACTTTAAAATCTTCAGCTAACTTGTCTCAGTGAGCATGGGCTTTTTGCTACTCCATTGTGTGTTTTATATTTAAATCTTTTGAATGCAACTTTCTGAGGATGTGTTAATGAAAAAATCAACAGTGACTTTAAATCTTTAAATCGTTCAAACCATGCCCTCGGAGATTGTTTAAGATCATGCAAAAATTTTCTTAATTTGCACACTTTATCTTCACCCAACCTCTTCTCAAACCTGGAGCTAAACTCATATATATTTTTTTTTCTAAATCTCCATTCAAGAAGGCATTTTTTATATCTAATTGATGTAAAGGCCAATTACAGTTCACAGTTAGAGACAACAACACTCGAATTGAGTTAATCTTGGCAATAGGAGCAAATGTTTCTAGATAGTTAACCCCAAAGGTTTGTGTGAACTCTTTTGCCACAAGTCTTGCCTTAAATCTTTCAACGTTGCCATCAGCGTTACACTTTACTGTAAATATCCACTTACACTCCATAGCCTTCTTGTCATTGGGGAGGTTTGTTGTCTCCCAAGTTCCATTCTTTTCTAGAGCATTCATCTCTTCCATAACTGCTAATTTTCAATTTTGATCATTCAATACTTCCTCAATGGTCCTAGGAATAAACAGGTTAATTATTTTTGAAGTAAATGCTCTATAACTGTTGGCAAGTCTATCATAGGACAAATATTTGGCAATGGGATGTTAGGTGCACTTTTGAGTTCCTTTCCTAATAGCTATAGGTAGATCCAAATTTGTGGATTCATCATTTAGAGAAGTAGCTGGAGATTGGGTAATAACAGTTTGAGGAACAAGATCAAAGTTACCTAAAGTATTTAAGGAACCTTTTTCCTGAAATTTTGATTGGTTTTGTGGTAAAATGGCTTGTTGGTCTTTTATCTTTTTGCTGATTTTTTCTCTGAGTATAAACTACAACTTCAAGCTTATGAATAGTTTGTTCCAATTGTGGTATTTCTCTCCCTGCTTGTGAACCATCTATGTTTGAAGGCATTTGTTAAGATTCTCCTTCATTCTCCATATCTTGAACTCTTTCTTTCTTTTTTTTTTTTGTTCAAAAAATTGGGATGGAGATGAGAGAATGGGATTTGGTAAGGGATCCAAAGTTGTTTCCCAAAAAATTTCTTCCTTTTTTTCACTCTGCCCTTGAAGAAAATTTTTTGCAAAATGAGGTTGATTTTCAAGAAATGAGACATCCATACTAACCTGAATTTTTTTGTTTGAGGATTGTAGCATTTTTTATTTGGGGCATATCCTATGAAAACACATTTTTCAACCCTAGGATCAAGCTTGGATCAAAATTGGCTGGGTATATGAACAAAAACAGTGCAACCAAATATTTTTAATGGTAGATCTGCATTTATGTGACAAGCAGGAAAGGTTTTTTTGAAATATTCTAGGGGTGTAGTATATTGTAAAACACGAGTAGGTATTCTATTAATTAAATAAGATGTAGTCAAGATGGTATCTCTCCAAAGATATTTAAGAATATTCATAGAAAATATTAGAGCTTGACCTATTTCCAAAAAATACTTTTTTTTTTTAGCAATTCCATTTTGTTGGGGAGTGTCATGGCATGTAGATTGATGTAAAATACCTTTACTTCTCAAAAAATCCTCCCGAATTTCGTTAAAAATACTCCTTTCCATTATTAGATCTAAGAATATTGATTTTTGACTCAAATTGATTTTCTACCCTTTTGAAAAAGTCTTGAAACACATTTTTTACTTCAAATTTGTCATTCATCAAATAAACCCAATAAAGACGAGTATGGTCATCAATAAAAGTTATAAATCACTTTTTACTGGTCATGGTAGTCACCTTCGAGGGGCCCCACACATCACTGTGAATTAGGTAAAAAGGTTTAGATGCATGGTAGGGTTTTGAAGGATATGTAACTCGATGGCTTTTTGATAAACAACAAATTTCACATTGAAAAGAAAAACAATCATAATTTTTAAACAACTCAGGAAATAAATATTTAAGATATGGGAAACTAGGTTGTCCTAACCTAAAATGCCAAAGCATTATTTGATCATGAGCAGACATTAAACAGATACTACTACCAAACCCTTAAATAGTTTTATTTACAGGGAGATCATCATCAAAATAATAAAGACCATTGATTATTTTAGCACTGCCAATCATTTTCCCAGAGTTTAGGTCCTGAAATTCACAATGAGAGTCAAGGAATTTGCTAACAGATAACAAATTGCATGCCAAATTAGGAACATGGAGGACAGATTGAAGGGTTATATTTTCTGAAATTTTTATTTGACCTTTTCTTGCAATGGATGAGAAACTTCCATCTACAGTTTTAACCCTTTCAATTCCGGAACAAGATGAATAGTTATGGAAAAGGGTAGAAGTTGAAGTCATATGATCAAATGTCCCTGAATCAATGACCCATGAGACAAAATTTTTCGTACAAGAGAGAGTATTAGTGTAATACCTGTTTGTGCAAAAGAACCACTAGGAGTACTGGATAAGAAATTGATCTGTTGCAATTTGAAAAGTTGATCCATTTGCTCCTTGTTCATTGGATTTGCTTTAGCCTCGTTTGCATAAGAGGATCCATGTGTTGGTTTTTTACTTTGTTTGCTGCTCTTCCAATTTGCGGGCTTCCCATGGAGTTTCCAGTAGTTCTCTTCGGTATGGCGTGGTTTGTTACAGTGATCACACCGTACACGAGATTTTCCATTTTGCTTAGATTTAAAAACCTTTTTTGCACTTGCATCTGAAGCAACCATGGCTGAGGTTTCTATAGATGTAAGAGTACCCTTCTTTCCAAGCATAACATTCCTACGACTTTCCTCCTTCTGACTTCAGCAAAGACTTTACTAATTGGTGGTAAAGGCTGGCGGCCAATTATTTTCCCTCTAACTTCATCAAATTTTACATTTAATCCAGTCAAAAATTTGTAAATATGATGATTTTTCATCATCTTTCTGTAGTGATTGCAGTCATTAACTGATTTTCACTCATAGTCATTGAATAGGTCCAAATCTTGCCATAACCTTTTCAATGAATTGAAAATACTTAGTGACATTGTCCTCACCTTGATGAATTTCACCAAGTTTAATGGTTAGTTCATATATTTGGGACTGATTTCCCAAATCTGAATACATTTGGGCGACATTATCCCAGAGTTTCTTGACTGTCGAATAACACATGTAGTTGGAGTTGATGTCCTCTTCCATGGAATTGACTAACCATGTCATGACCATGGAGTTTTCAGCATCCCAAGTAGCATACATTGAGTCCTCCTTAGTTGGTGCCTTTTTGTCTCCTATCAAGTATCCGATTTTCCCTCGGCTCCGAATGTACATCCTTACTGATTAAGACCATTGCAAGAAATTATCACCACTAAGTTTGATATTTGTAATTTGTAATGGATGAGAATCAGTACTAGAGGTATGTTTCTCATAGAGATATGAAGGATCAACAATGGTGGATTTAGTTTTGGACATGATGAATTGTGGCTAGGGGTTTTCTTGGCTATGGATCAAAAAAGTCTAGGGGTTTTTTAGTAGACTCAGAGAATAAGTCCTTGCTTTGATATCAGGAGAACTGGAATAGAAAAAAATACTTCTTATTCTTTGTTAAAAATAACATGTACAACACCCTATTTATAGTAGATACAATGAGAAAAATTATAGTATAATTAATTACAAAATATACAATTTCTTATCTTGTATTATTGACTAAATCTAAAAATACCACAACTGTAATATCTCATAAATCATAGAAGATTTATAGCGATAATATCCCATAAATTATGGTAAAAAATCCCTAAAAATTATGGCAAGAAATCTCAAGGATTTTTGCCAGATATTCTGTTTTCAACACTTACCATTGAGTAAAATGCTTTTTTTTTTTTTGTAATAATTTTTTTGGGACTTTGCTGTTGAGAAAATTCCTTTTAAATCGATACAGTTTATAACAAAGGCCAAGTGTTTATCCTCAACCCATATATATGCTGGATAATATAAATAGAGTTACCATAAGACTCTGTCTTTCTCCTATTTCTTTCTTTGTTTATTTTTGTCTTCTGTGATTGTTTCATTCCACTTGGCAGGCCTAATACTGTATCATGGGCCTTTTATTGGACTGTAAGGTTGATGTACAGCTTGGTTAGCAATATCATATATGCTGCTATAAGCTACTTTACAATTAATGTTTTTAGGGATTGTTGAACTAGCAGTCTTGCTCGTCAATCTTTGGTGTTCCTACTGATCTACTCAGTGAGACTCTGCCAGTGCAAAATAATTTCATATTGGTCAACAAACAAGTTCTTGGTAGCCTGCATATGGACCCTTTGGTGATCGAAGTCTCAAATTGTTTTGTATGCACTTTTGGATGAATCCATTTGCTTTATCTGGTGCTAGATATGCAGATAGGATACTCGTTAGTCTTATGTTCCCCAATTCATTATTTATTTCTCATAATTAATGTCTGTTAGTTATGGAAAAATAATATATAGTTTCCAATTTATATAAGCTAATTAGGACAATTAGAGATTCTTTCGTTTTTTATGAATTCTTTCCTTATTAATATAGGAGCTTTGTATATAAATGTGTGTATCTTGTATTATTGAGATATAGGGAGAAATTAATTTCTTTTTATCATGCTATGAGGGTTGGATTAAACATAGAATTAGGGTTTTACTACTCATTGACGCCATCACTATTCATTGGCAACTCATTCACTGGAAGTTGTTTGTTAGAGGTCGCTTGTTGGAGATTGCCTTTCTGTGGATCTTGCATCTCTGTGGTTACTTATTAGAGATCGTTGTACATCGTCCCTTTAGCTCGATTTTTTGAGTGCATCGCAGCCCAAATCTCGACTCATCTCACCCAAAGAATTTTGTCTCCAAATCGTCTCTCTGGGACTCGACCCTTCATTGAAAGTTGTTTTCCTAGAGCTCAATGTTGATTCTTCCTCAAACACCTTTGGATTCTGTTGGACACCTAGAGCATTTCATCTCCAAATCGTCTCTCTCTAGGACTCGACCCCTTTATTGGAAGTTGTTTTCCTAGAGTTCAATGTCAGTTCTTCCTCAAACATCTTTGGATTCCACCAGAGGTTGCCTTTGGCTCAAACGCAAAATGAGTGTTTGACCCTAATCTGGCATCCACACCTGTTTTCGCCTTGTACTCCCGCTTTAGACTCGACAAATCATTCTCAATCATTATCTTTGCTTGTTGTGCTGAGTCTCTCATGTAGGAGTGCCCTTTGCTGTGTTGGAAGCTTTCCACACTACACAGGAGAGATTTTCAGACTGAACTGGCCAAGCTGTTGAACTAGGTTCACTTGAATCGGCTGAGTGAACCGGGTAAGTTGAACCGCTTTCTGGACCAATTTTCTTGATATATACTGTGAACATGGCTAATTTTTTCAAGGTTACTTCCAATCTCTCTAAGGATTCTCCAAAGCTGAACCTTTGGTTTTCACCAATTATCTTAGTGCTCCTTTTTCTACTAACAAATTGGATGGAAGTAATAATGATACTTAGACATTTGACATCAAGTTGTGGCTTACCGCCCAAGGCTATGAAGATCATCTTACCAAAAAAAAACTAAGTTTGTACCTACTGAGGAACAAGCTAAGTAGAAAAAGATTGATGCCTAGCTATGTAGCATAATAAAATCTACTATTCATTCCTTCTTGAAACAAATAGTTTGTGGTCATCTCACTTGCGAATTTGTTTGGGAGTAAGCCAAAGTTCTTTATGATAATGATAGTCAATAACTCTACAAGGTTTGTTATGATCTTATGAACCTCGTTGCACATCTAAAATTTGAAGGCTTTATGTTTAGCTATTTGGGCAAGGTTCATGGTACTTTACATGACTTCAACGAATTGCTGCCCCCTATGAAGATCCCGATGCAAGAACTTGAGCAACAGATTACATTTTTTATGCTACTAACATTATATGGTTTGCCTCTGGAAAACTCTACTAATTGTGACCAGATTTTGGGCTTTCCCATTGTTCCTACTCTATCCATGGTTTGGTCTACTTTGCTTCGGGTTTCGACTAAAAAGTCATTGATCCTAATGCTCCCTCTCATAATGACACCACAGCTCTTGTCCTTTAGAATAGCACCTGTGGTCACTCTCGAGAAAATAATTTTGGAAAATCCCATCCTAAATGTGATCATTGCCATTGCTTGGATCATACCATTGATAAATGCTGGACTCTACATGGTCGGCCTTCACAGACTACTAATGTGGCCCAGGTTGTTCCTTCTAATATACTTGAGCCCTCAAACCAGTCTCGTCTGTCTCCAGCCGACTATGAAGATTTTTTAAAATGGTTTGAGCAACAACAAACTTTTGACTCCACTGCTTTTATTGCGCACACTAGTAAGTCATTTGTTTGTCTCTTTCTCAGTCATCATCCCTTGGTCCATGGGTCCTCAATTCAGGTTCATCAGATCACGTTTCTGGAAATAAATCCCTTTTTTCTAAACTTTTTAACTCTGGTCATTTGCCCAATGTTACTTTAGCTAATGGTTCCCACACACAATCTCATGGGATTGGCACTGCACATCATTTTCCTTCTATGATAATTGATTTGTACTATATGTTCTTGGATGCCCTTTTAATTTATTTTCTATTAGTTATTTGACTCATTCTCTTGATTTTGTCATTACTTTTACTAAAGACTCTATCATTCTGCAGGATCAGAGCTCGAGACGGACGATTGGCACTAGATGTGAGTCCGTGGCCTTTACCACCTCTCCAACCATTCTTGAGTTTGCTTTGCCATGGCTCTTTTCTCACTACCTATGCTTAGTTGGGTCATCCTAGCAAAACTGTAAAAAATGGGGCCAAGTCTCTCCGAATTGTCAAACTTACCTTGAATATGTCAATTGGGAAAGCACACACGTAGCCCGTTTCCCAATAGAGTCTATCGTCAAGCCTCGTCTCCATTTGCTTTAGTTCATTGTGATGCATGGGGTCCTAGTCGAGTTGTGTCTACTTTAGGTTCAAGATATTTTGTTACTTTCATCGATGATTATTTATGTTACACTTGGTTATTTTTAATGCAAAACAGGTTTGAATTGTTTTTTATCTTTAAAAACTTTTATCAAGAATTTAAAACTCAATTTGGCATTCCAATTCGCACTTTGTGAAGTGATAATGCCTTTTCAACATTTGGCATTCTTCATCAAACGTTTTGTGCATACATCCCTCAACAAAATAGGGTTGCTAAATGCAAAAATAGACATTTTGTAGAAACTACTCGGACCCTTCTACTTCATGGACATGTTCCTTTTCATTTTAGGGGTGATGTAGTTTTCACTACTTGCTACTTAATTAATCACATGCCCTCATTCGTACTTGATAACCGGATTTCTCATTTTGTGTTATTTCCCTAGCAATCTCTACATTCTCTTCCACCTCGTGTTTTCGAGTTGACTTATTTTGTTCATAATCTCATTCCTAGACTTGACAAACTTTCGACTTGATCTATTAAGTATATTTTTCTTGGTTACACTCAATCTTAGAAAGGGTATCGTTGCTTCTCACCTTTTCTTCAACGTTACCTTGTATTCCTAGATATCACATTCTTCAAATCTATTCCTTTCTTTGAGTCTTCTTACTTGATCCCTGAGCTTATATTTGAGGTTTTACCTATTTCTCCTCTTCTTATTCCCATCAAGCAAGATACACTTACAACCCCTTCTGTTGATTCCGTTACACCTCAATGTTCTCCTACTCGCCCACTTCAAGTTTACCATCATTGTGCACCTCTACCTCGAGAACCCGTCTCTCCTCCTACTAATATTGAGGTTCATGTAGATTCTCCTCCGGTACCAACTTCCTTACCAGCTCCAAACCTACCTCTTGCACCTGACCTTCCTATTGACTCCGAAAAGGTGTACGGTCTACTCCTAATCCCTTTCCCCATTATGTTTCATTGAGTTATCACTGTTTGTCATCTTTACATTATGCTTGTCTATCCTCCCTCTCTTATGTGTCTATCCCTACATCTCCAAGTGAAGCTCTATCCCATCCTGGGTGGAGATAAACTATGCTTGATGAAATGAGTGGAGTTTAGAACAGTGCTATCTGGGATCTAGTTCCTGTACTACTGGGAAAATTAGTTGTTGGTTGTTGGTGGATTTATACTAACAAAGGTCTGAATGGAAAAAATGATCACCTTAGGGCTACTAACAATCTTGGTAAACTTTGTTATTTCTTAGGAATTGAAATAGCACAATCAAAGGAGGGCATAGTTATCTCATAGAGGAAATATGCTATAGATATCTTTGAAGAAATAGGTCTTTTGAGTGCCAAATCCACTGACATTTATGGATCCAAATGTCAAGTTCTTACCAAATTAGGGAGAGCCTTTATCAAACCCAGGAAAATACAAAAAATTAGTTGGGAAGTTAAACTACCTCACAGTAACACATTCAGACATCTCTTTTGTAGTTAGTATGGTCAATCAGTTTTTAAATGCACCTTGTGAGGATCATTAGAATGCAATAATTCGTATTTTAAAGTATATTAAAGGAGCTCTTGGTAAAGGCGTAATTTATGAAGACAAAGGTCACACTCAGATTGTTGGACATTCAGATACTGATTGGATGAGTTCTCCTATTGATAGAAGATCCACTTTTAGGTGTTATGTATTCATTGGGAGTAATTTGATATCTTGGAAGAGTAAGAAACAAAGTGTGGTTGCAAGACTAAGTGCCAAAGCTGAATATCGCATCATGGCCTCAGGCACTTGCGAAGTCATCTGGTTAAAACATCTTCTTAAAGATCTTCAATTTGGGGAGACTATGCAATGACAATTGTTTATGATAATGAAGCAGTATTGCATATCAGTTCCAACCTAGTATTTGATGAGAGGACTAAACACATTGAGATAGATTGTCATTTTATGAGAGAAAAGATTCAATCAGGAGACATTACTACTTGGTTTGTTAATTCAAATGATCAATTGGCAAATGTTCTCACTAAGTCCTTGAGAGATCCTAGAATAAGTTACTTGTGTAACAAGTTAAGTGCGTATGATCTATATACTTCAGCTTGAGAAGGAGTGTTAACTATGGAAAGATGATATTTAGTTTCCAATTTAGATAGGCTAATTAGGACAATTAGAGATTCTTTCTTTTTTTTTTTTAATGAATTCTTTCCTTATTAATATAGAAGCTTTGTATATAAGTATGTGTGTATCTTGTATTATTGAGATATAGAGAGAAATTAATTTCTTTTTATCAATGTCCATCATATTCATGTCTCATGCAGTGCTTTGCAAGGAAATGGCATAACTGGTGAGATACCAAAAGAGTTTGGAAATTTGACAAGCTTGGAATTGTTAAATTTGGAAAATAACAGTTTAACTGGTGAAATACCTTCTTCGTTAGGCAATCTCAAGGAGCTTAAGCTTTTGTATGTAATACTATCTAAATAGTTATTTCTTGCATTTTCTCTATCCTATCATTTATGTTCATACAAGTTCATCGTCATAAATTCAGTTCACTTGAATCCATGAGCAGGCTTTTGAGTGACAACAATCTTACAGGGGTTATACCTCCCTCGCTATCCAATCTTCCAAACTTGATTGATATGTAAGTGATTCTATCTTGTATTGCTCATATCCATTTTGGCATGATTTTTATGATTTAACTAAATTAAATTTCCTGACCAGTTAAAGTTATGATTAGTATTTCTAGATCGTTTCCTAATGTTCAACTACCTTTTCTCAGCCTCTGATCTACTAATTGAAGCTTCATTTGCAGTGAGCTTGCTACAAATCATCTTGGTGGTCAAATACCTGATCAATTATTCCAGGTTTCGAAATACAAGTATGAGCATCGTTTAATTTCAATATTGTTAGCTTTTTACTAGTAGTTTTTTTCTTCCCACATCTCCGTCATATGTTCACATGAATTGAGATTAACTTCACTTCTGCTGCTTGTTTCAGTTTTTCTGGGAACCATTTGAATTGTGGGACAAAGTTTATGCATCCTTGTGCATCTGATAATGCTGGTAATAGAACTGGATTTTAAATGATCTTTTCATTATGACATTGGAAAAAAATGTGGATGTGCAGTTCTCATATTTGGGGAAAGCTTAGCTATGACTTTGATGTATTAACAGGTTCTTCTCATAATCCAAGGGTTGAAATTATTGTTGGAATTGTTGGTGGACTTTTGGGTCTCCTCCTTTTTGGAGGCCTGCTTCTTTACTTGTGGAAGGGCAGGCATAAGAAACATAAGCATGAAGTTTTCGTTGATGTTGCAGGTTTGTGTTGCATGTTAGTTTAGTGACAGCTTGCATGCTAATCCTGGGAAACATTTGATTGAATGGATTGTACAATGCCGTATGACTTGTAGTTGATGAAATAAGATCTTGTTTAAACAAATTCTTTTTCTCTGTGTATATAGATGGTTTGAACTTCCTTACGGAACTTCATTTGAGCAAGTACTATCACAATCTTAGCCTTAATTTCATAGTATACGCGTCAGTTTCATAATTAAAATTGTCCATAGAATTGTGGTATTATATTTGTGACTGGATTTGTATTTCATAATAATCCTAGATTTGTTCTTCCTAAAATCTCAAGGGAGCTAGCTTTTGTTGGAAAAAAAGTATAAGGCCTAATTAGGTTAGCCGGCTTTTTTGAGGTTTCTGAGGAATGCAGTTAACCTCTTATCTTCTCATTCAAAGAGTGGCTAGTGATTTTCACATTGTTATGCTTCAGTTTAGTTTATCCATTTATATATGTTTATTTATTAGTGTATTAAATGGACTACTTGCAAGATGGAAAAATATCCCTAATTTAGTATATGGTTAACCCCTCAATAGAGAACAAGAGGAAATTGAAATCATGAATTTTAATATCTAAGGAATTTTATTTTCCTGGAAATTTAGAGTCTGTTACTTGTGGAAAATCTTCTGAAAAACTGAAAAATTTTCTAAGAAAAGAGAAAACAATTAGAAAATGTCTTTACTCATTGAAAAATGAAAGTTGTTTTCTTGGAAAACCTTGTTTTTCCAGTTTTCTAAATTTAAGCTGGCTCAGGAAACTACTTTCATTAGTTTTCAAATTCTCTACTATAGCTTAAAATTGAAGGAATGGGTTTCAACTTTCAAACATGACTTTAAACACATTTATTTTACCTTTTTAGCTTTTCTTAAGGTTTATTGGCCACTTGACTTCTTGGACTATTGACTTAGCTTTTCAACTCCAAAAGCCTAGAAGTTTGGGTATAGTAATTTCTAGGCTTACCATTTTAGGACCTTTTGGGTTGAAAATCCAAATGTGTAAACTAAAAAAGTTAAGACAACCAACACATGCTCAGAAACCTAAAATATCCTATGATATCCCGTCTCACATTGATTTTTTAGTGTGTTGTCATGTAATATATAATACTTTTGAGAGTTATTTTTGGACAACTTAGGTTTAAATATTGTGAGCCAGTGGTTCAAACTTAATAAGTTAGTAGGGCCAATAACTCTTGAGTCATTACAAATGGTATCAGAGTAAATGATCCTCAAATTTGCTTTGTTTTTGTTCTGTCTAGATACGATTATGGATCTTTAACTTGTTGAGAATGTCAAGTATTTAAGTGAGAGAAATTATATTATTCTGTCCTACATTAGTTTTTGAGTATGACATCATATAATAGACAAGACCTTTGAGAGTTACTACTAAACAACAGTTTAAGTATTTTGAGCTAATAGTTTAGGCTTAACAAATTATTAACATCAGTAGCTCTCGGGTTGTTACATTTCTTGATGTCTGGGTTTTAGGGTCAAAAATTTTTAAACGTATGCCCAAAAAGTTAGGCAACCAAGCTGACCTTTGAGCAAGATTTGATTGTAGTATGGGGTTTGGTGTACACTAAACCCATAAACTCGAGTATTTCAATATTGCTTGAATGTATATCTGAAACTTTCTTTTGATTTTTCTTTTATTTATTTACATATAATTTTTTATTTACTTAAAAAATATAAGATATGTGTTTCTATATATTTCAACTGTTTATAGAAAAAAATATAATTAAGTATTTATTTATTTTTTTGAAAGTTTTTAACTTATTAATTGGATTTATTTTGCTAAGTTACCAATCGCAATCGTCAATCACAATTCTATCAGCGTATTGATTGGGTTGAACAACAAAATATTGCCTATCTTTTGAATATGGCAATTTTTGGGAGCTAGATGGCATTACTATAGTATTTTCTCTAATGACATGATATGTTGGTGAGATGAATTTTCAATCATGATCTTATATGCAAACATCTATCAACTTTTATAGCAGAGAAAATAATCTTCTATCTTATGCAATAACCATGTCTGCATTTTCCATTGGAAAACAAATTGAAGAATAAAGATGAAAGGTGAAAATGAGAAGTAGAAATTTGTTTAAGAAACTTCTTTGCTTTTTCAAGATGGAAGTATCTTTAGGAGGTAGCATTTTATGGTGGATTTTATTTTTATAAATCTTTACTTGATTAGCTATTATAATATATATTTTGCTTTAATTCTAAGAGAATTATACTAATGTTTTGATAATTTTGGAAAAGCTTTTATGGCATCGTGTGATTCCTAATTAAATTTAGCGGGGATTCTTGGCATTTTTTCTTCTTTTCGTCTTTTCATGTTCTTCTTTCCCCATAAATTTCTATTATTGCTTACGTCATTAGGTATGGTCTTAATAGAATGTCCAAATCTCATATTTCATAATATTGAACTCTTGAGACTCCCAAGTTGTGTATTCTACTACCTATTTAGTGTCATATTACCAACCAAAGTCAAAACTCGAAAACCAATTGTACTGTTGTTTTGCTTTGATTTTTTGGTTTATTAATTTGATGAGAATGTTGTCTACACTTGATCTGCATTGTTTGATATTTAAGGCAAGAACCCTCTATGGAAAAAAGGAAAGGGGAAAACTTGAAGTTATAAGAAAGAGATGTGAGATAGCTTGAGGGAAATGCAAGCTCAATCATTATTATAGATGATTCAAAGTCAGTTAGGGTTGAGAGGTGGCCAAAACACTAGAGGAATGAAAACTCTGTAATGATTTAGTGATTAAGCATGATGAATAAAAATTAATAACAAAATATAGTTGAAGATGCTCAATCAAAGAAACTGTTCTCAAATATGGTTGCTTCAAAGATGACCATACTGATGATACCCACTCTAGTAATAGAAATGATAATAATGCTAAATTGAAGGATGCTTCTCTATTAGTAGATATTTAAACCATGGACAGTTTGTATTTGTTAATAAATGGTAAAGAATTAGAGTTATATGTGAGATAGAAAGGAGCTAAAAGGTTTATGTGATTTGGCACAACCAGCTTACATTCATGAGAGATAACGACTATAACAGTACTTCAACTTAATAAATACATATGATATAGGTGTACTTATGGACACCTAGAAATAGGGATATGATAGACTTTGTTATTTCTATTTGTAGTTATCCTAATGTCTTACTCCTAGAAATAAGATTAAAATACATTTATCTCTATCTTGTCTCTAACAATATTCTTCTTCAAATTTTAGGGAGCTAACTAATATATTCTCATTGTCTTTTTTGTTGTCACATTTACAAATCGGATAAATGATGTTGACCTTAGTAAAATTATGGGGACCTCTGTGAATTTTCAGAAATAACTTTGACTCCACTTTGCTGCCCTATTGGATTTAGTTTTCTTATAATTGATGTGATACAACATATTGGAATCACTTGATGTCTTTCAAAAAACCCAAACAACCTCTTTCAAGGAGAAAAAAACTTAATAATAATTAAATCATTAAACGTCATGCTTCTTTGATTAAAAACCTTGTTAAGGTGATGCTAATTAACTAATTTTATCTTCAAAGACCTAGTTTATATATTTTGAAAGATTTTGACTCATTTTAGTACTTCTTGTCACATAAATTGATGGTTGCCCAAGGAGAATCTTTCTGAACAGATAATTGATTGGGGTAGTTTCACCAAACCTTAGGGAAGGTTAGCATAATATGCCTTGCAAAATTTAATGATTTATTTTTATGGGTTTCCTTGGGGGAGAACGGAGCATGCGGGGATGGAATCACCTGATGTTCTCCACCATTGTTTGGGTCATCCAATTCTTACCAAGTTACAGAAGATGGTTCCTCATCACTCTCGTTTACAGTCCTTAAAATGTGAGTCATGTCAACTTAGAAAGGATTTTCAAGCATCCTTTTCAAGTGAGGTCAATAGCCAAGCAGGGTCTCCTTTTTCTATTATTCATTCTAATGTCTAGTGTCCTAGTCGTGTTAGTTTTATATTAGGGTATAGATATTTTGTTACTTTTATTGATGATTTTTTAAGGTGTACTTGGATATTTTTAATGAAAGATCACTCATAGTTTACCATTTTTCAAAATTGTTGCAATGAAATTCAAACTCAATTTGGATACTCTATTCTCATTTTACAAAGTTATAATGCAAAAGAATATTTTTCTGCATCTTTTAATTCTTTTATGACATCTCATGGCATGATTCATCAGTCTAGTTGTCCTTATATACCTTAACAAAATGGTGTAGTTGAAAAAAAATATCGTCATATTATTGAAACAGCTTATACATGCTAATGCACTTTTTAGATTTTGGAGTGACGCGGTTCTTATTGCTGGTTATTTAACAAATCGAATGCTATCTTCTATTTTAAATAATCAGATTCCCCATTCTTTTTTATTTCTTAAAGAGCCCCTTTATACTATTCCTCCTCGTGTTTTTGACTCTACTTGTTTTGTACTTGAATCTTTCTTCGGGTCTTGATAAACTGTCTACCCGAGCTATAAAATATGTTTTCCTTGGCTATTCTCAACTCCAGAAAGGATATTGACATTATTCTCCTTCCACACATCATTTTTACATATTTGCAGATGTCACCTCCTTTGAAGATACACCATACTTCACTTTGCTAGTTGAGTTGGACTTCATCTCTCAGATCTTACCGACCCCTTACCTTGATCCACCTCTTTTTGTTGTTCCAGTTTCTCAAGAGCCAATCTCTCCTTCCTAGCCAAAGCATCCCTCTTAGCGTCACTTTATCACCTATTAGAGTCGACCATGACTTGAGCTTCCAAAGGCTATACTCACTCCAGATTATGGTGATTCATATGATTCATCTCCTACTCCAACGTCTTCACCTACTCATGATCTACTTGAACTTTCCGCTGATTTGCTCACCACTCTTTGTAAAAGTACATGTGCTACTCGTAATCCTCATCCCATTTATAATTTTCTAAGCTATCATTGCTTGTCTTCATCCTATTATGCCTTTGTATCTGCTTTATCTTCTATTTCTATTCATAAAATTGTCTAGGAAGCACTTTCCCATCCAGAATGGTGACAAGCTATGATTGATGAGATGACAGCCTTGGATTCCAATCGTACATGGACCCGAGTTTCTTTCTCTCTTGGGAAATCTATAGTTGGTTGTCGATGGGTCTTTATTATAAAGGTTGTTCCTGATGGGCAAGTAGACTGCTTGAAAGCTTGTCTTGTAGCTAAAGGCTATACTCAGATTTTCAATCTTGGTTATAGTGATACTTTTTTCTCCGTTTGCTAAAGTGATGTATGTTTGTCTTTTCCTTTTCATGGCTGCAATTAAGCAATGGCCCCTATATTAGTTGGATATTAAGAATGCCTTTTGTAACGACCCGAGTACTACTGGCCCTAGCAACTTGTTGAGCCTGAACCAGTGGCCCAAAATGCTTAAGTCTAAGTTGTTCAGTAGTAGTTTTTAGTTTCTTATTTACTATATTAGACTTCTCTTAAAAACCGATGTGGGACGGGATGTCACAATCTTTCCCACTTAAACACTTGACATGCTCGTCAAGTCAAAAATCCATATTCGTATCCAAACATAATAGGTCCGAAGATCGTTTTGCTCTGATACCATTTTTAACGACCCAAGTGCTACTGGCCCTAGCAACTTGTTGAGCCTGAACCACTGGCCCAAAATGCTTAAGCCCAAGTTGTTCAGTAGTAGTCTCTAGTCTCTTATATACCATATCAGATTTCTCTCAGAAACCGATGTGGGACAGGATGTCACAATTTCCCCCACTTAAACACTTGACATCCTCGTCAAGTTAGAAATTCGTCTTCATATCCAAACAAAACAGGTTCGAAGATCGTTTTGCTCTGATATCATTTGGAATGACCCGAGAATTACTGATCTTAGCAATTTATTAAGTCTGAACCACTGGCCCAAAATGCTTAAGCCCAAGTTGTTCAGTAGTAGTCTCTAGTCTCTTATATGCTATATCAAACTTCTCTCAGAAACCGATGTGGGAGGGATGTCACACCTTTCTTCATGGTGACTTGGAAGAAGAAGTTTAAATGGAGCAACACCTGGGTTTGTTGCTCAGGGGGAGTCGAGTCTTAAATGTAGATTGCATAAGTCCCTTCATAGCCTTAAACAATCTCCTTGGGCATGGTTTGGAAGATTTAGTTAGGTCATTTAGCAATTCAATATGATCTATAGTGAGGTAGATCATTCTGCGTTCTATAAATATTCAGTCTCTAATCAGTGCATTTATCTTGTGGTCTATGTAGATAATATTGTTATTACAAGTAATGATCAAGAAGGCATTAAAAATCTCAAACAACACTTGTCTCTCCACTTCCAAACTAAGGGTTTGGGCAAATTATGATATTTTCTTGGGATCGAAGTAGCTCAATAAAAATTGGTGTTTCTATCTCTTAAAGAAAGTATGCTCTCGACATTTTAGAAGAGACCAGGATGCTTGATTGTAAACCAATTGATACTCCTAAGGATCCAAATGTTAAACTTCTACTAGATCAAGGGAACCTTATTTAGACCTAGGCAGATATTGGAGATTGGTGAAAAAATTAAATTATCTCACTATAACAAGACTAAACATATCCTTTGCTGTTAGTGTTGTGAGTCAGTTCCTTAACTCTCTTTGTAATAGTCATTGGGATGCAGTAATTCGAATCTTGAGGTATATAAAAAGTACTCCTAGAAAGGGGTTGATTTATGAAAATAAGTGTCATACAGACATTATGGCTTATACAGATGCAAATTGGGCAGGATCTCCTAGTAATAAAAGATCAACTTCTGGATATTGTTCTTGTTGGGAGCAATCTTATCTTGTGGAAGAGCAAAATGTAAAATGTTGTTGCAAGTTCTAGCGTAGAAGTAGAATATCATGCTATGCCTCTTGTTCTTGCGAACATATATGGTTAAAATAGCTACTTCAAAAGTTGAAGTTTTGTGAGATTGACTCGATGAAACTTATCTGTGATAATCAAGTAGCATAATATATTGCTTCCAATCCAGTCTTTTGTGAGTGGACCAAGCATATAAAAAATTGATTGCCATTTTATCTGTGAAAAACTTATTTCTAGAGAAATCATGACCTCATATTTGAACTTTATATCCAAGCTTCAAGGATGATATATAAATGTAACAAGCTGGACACATATGACATATATGCACCAACTTGAGGGGCAATGTTAAGATTCTGTGTATATGTATAAGAGATTGTGTAGATTATGTGATATTAGGAGATCATATAGGATTTTAGGGCATTTGGTTAGAAGATTTGATTTCTTTCCTTTTATGGATGTAAGAATTGTGTGTTTTTGTGTGTGTGTGTGTGTGTGTGTGTGTGTCTTGAGGATTGAATCCTTGTGTAAAATCAAATACAATCATTCTTCCAACAGTAGCCTTTTTATTCAAATTTTCTGAAGGTTCTTTCGATCTTGATTGCTTAGGTGAATTTGACCAAAGAATTGCATTTGGCCAATTGAAAAGATTTTCTTGGAGGGAATTGCAGATAGCAACAGATTACTTCAGTGAGGAAAATGTCCTTGGACGGGGGGGGTTTGGAAAGGTGTACAAGGGAGTGCTGGCAGATAATACCAAAGTTGCTGTTAAACGATTAACTGATTATGAGAGTCCAGGTGGAGATGCAGCATTCCAGCGTGAAGTCGAGATGATAAGTGTGGCTGTACACAGGAATTTACTACACCTGATTGGGTTCTGTATGACACCAACAGAGCGGCTTTTAGTGTATCCCTTCATGCAGAACTTAAGTGTTGCCTATCGCCTGCGAGGTACTAGTTCTTCAATATTTTTATATGTATTAGAGATTTAATTGCTCTCATTTTAGGGTGTACGTGTGTGTATACATGCATGGCTGGCCATATAGTAAGTTCATTTAAGCCAAGGAAGTACAAACAAAGTGAATTGCCCTGTTCAAGATAAGAGAGTAAACACCTCTCTTTTCTTATCATGCACAGTTTGCTGGTCTAATGCCATAGGATGCAGAAACACATCCAAATTTTTTGCGGTTGCTCTGAATATTCTTAATATGGAGGACTGGATTTGTGTTTGGACGAGAACAAGGATGCTTCTGCAGTTAGAAAATCTAAAAACTGCTTGTTGTATGGCAACATTATTTGTGAAATATTTTCTTGATTATTCAGGAGCTTTGTGACTAATTTGTTTAACAATCCTGAAAGATGTGGAAGATATCTCATATGGTTGAGAAATTCTTTTGAGCCCTTTACATGAAGAAGGGAGGTGCTCAACGATATTTTTACTGATGGCTTTAACGTAAAAACTGCCAAAATATGTATCATGCTACTGCATTTGTCAGTTAAAATAATTTAGAAGATAGAAGGGAAAGAAAGACAAGTTCCTTTGACAAAATAATTTTTCATTTGTCTGATGTAAACTATGTAAATGCACTCATCTATGAGCGTTAGGTACCCAGCATAGTCTGAGCTTTGAGGTTTGCATGTGCATGTTCTAGATTTCTTTCATTTTAGACATTACACTGGCAGTACAGAATTGTATCATTGTTCCATATAAGGCTCCTTTTACTCATCTACTACAGAATCATGTTTACAATCTATTGTACAGAGTTTTTAATGTGTAGAGTGAAGTTCGTGTGCATGGCTTGATAGTGAAGGTTATTTTCTTTTCATCAGGGATGCAAATTAAATGGTACATAATAGCAGGTATAAATTATTTTCAGAATTCTGCTTTCACGTAGATGGCAAGTAGATCAAAAATTATCACATGGAGTAGTATGGGTTGGTTCTGGTTGGGGTGTGAAAGTCTGACGTCTGAGAATGCTGTGATATGGCAAAATTGATTGACTTATATTTTATGGGCTAAGGTGGGGTTTCTAGGGTGCTACAGAGTATTTTATGCATACTATAGAGTTACATGTAATTATTCAGTAGATTTAACTACTCAAGAACTTTGTTGGGTGACTGTCTAACAAGAATTGCATGAAATGTATCTACTCGATTCTTATATTGAATGCAAATGTCTTCATATGCCTCAAGATGGCAGTAGGTTATCTGTAGGATGATACAGATTCTTGACTTTTGTGTTTGGGATGATAAGCCTCTAAAGTACTACCACCTTGAAGGAATTTACCTTGATCGACAATAGTTGGTTATAAGTTCCTCATTGATTTTCAGTAGTTTAGATCAGGTTTCCAAGTGGTTGTGCTTCATTAAGCATGGGGACATTGTGACAAAAAATTTCAGATAATGGGAGCCTTCTCAACTAAGTTCTTGTTTTTCTCTTTCCTTGAAGGACATTAAATTGAAAGACAACTCTGCGTGTTGCTATACAGCAGTAAATCTCAACTGAATCAATTTCCATGCTCACCAAACAGACTTCTTGTGTTAGGCCACTTAATTATGCTTGTATATGACTTCTTCTTAAACATGGGTGGTTTGACATCATCTCAGAAGAATCTTTGTGGAAGTTGGAGAATTCAACCCTAAGTATTAGAAAAGTTATAAATGGACCTTGCAAGAAATCACTTATTGAATATATGGTTGTAGACATGTTCATATGCTATTGCTCAATGTGTTGAGATAAGAAAAAGGACTCCATGCAATTTATCATCTGATCATCTGACATTAGGCAGAATTAGTTACAGTTAATGTCCTTAAAATTGAAAGAGGAAAATGATATAGGGGAAATAATACTAAATAGCGCCGACACTTTTTCCTTCCATTGGCATAGTCTTCATCCAGATTTGATGGGATGAAACTAATAGGCGTGCTTGGACACAAAGTTGAGAGTGTATAACCACAATGCTGACAATAATATGAATGAAGTGGAATTTTATGTCATCACAACAAAGCTTTTCTCTATATGTTGAACTAAGATTTTGTTCGCTCCTTGGAAAAAAAGTTGAAACATTATCTTAATTATACGGTCAGGTCCCACCTAGTAGAAAATTCTCTTTGAACTTGGGGAATTATGTGGTTTACTGGATAGTTTTTATTTTTAGTGGACTTTATGTACTTACCTTTTGTTAGTTCTGAATCCTGAATACAGAGCTTAAGCCTGGGGAGCCTGTTTTGGATTGGCCTACTAGAAAGTGTGTAGCTTTAGGCACAGCTCGTGGGCTAGAGTATCTTCATAAATATTGTAACCCAAAAATTATTCATCGGGATGTTAAGGCTGCAAATGTGTTGCTGGATGAAGATTTCGAAGCAGTAGTTGGTGACTTTGGCCTGGCAAAATTAGTGGATGCAAGAAGAACTAATGTAACAACACAAGTTCGTGGAACAATGGGTCACATAGCACCTGAATACTTGTCTACTGGGAAGTCATCAGAAAAGACAGATGTTTTTGGTTATGGGATCATGCTGCTTGAAGTTGTGACTGGTCTACGTGCAATAGACTTTTCACACCTGAATGAAGATGATGATGATGGTGTTTTATTGCTTGACCGTGTAAGACAACCCTTTATGCTAATGCCAATATTTGTCTTTTCCTTGGAGGGTATAAAAATGATATGATTTTGGATGTCAAGTAGTAGTAAAGCCAAAGGATGTGGACACAAAACTAATGAAAAAAGCCACCATGCCATTATTGAAACTCCATGACATGGATGCTGTGATAAATAAATATTGGCCTAAGTATATGTGAAAATGAACAGAATTTTTACCATTCAATTACCTAGTATCATTTTATTTTATAACTATGAAAATAATAAGAAATAATTCTTTTCTATGACTGTGTGTTGGAAAATAAGTGGTACTTTAAAACTGTAGTTTTTAATTGCAAAAGTTTTTTTGGTATTTAAAAGCACTTGGAAGTTGTATTACTTAAGGTTTTCAAATGTCAAATACCCAAAGGATTGACTTTATTCTTTTGCCTTCATTTTGTTTCATGATCCTATGCTTGTCCTAACCATTCTTTGTATATATATCCATGTACTTGAAACTTTTTCCAAGTTATATCTGGTTTCAAAAAATTGAGAAAATTTTATATTACAGCATGTTAAGATGCATGGGCCAATGTTTCAGTGCTTCAATCTGTTTCAGCATTTCACCAATATTAAATGTGGACATAGAGAAAGTAGTTGAGATGGTGGTGCATTTAGTTATATAATTATTTATTTACTTCCTCTTCTGCTCTTTTTTCTGTCTTATCAGTGATGTTGGTCAATCCATGTTAAACACAAACACAAAGAAAAAATGTTAGGAGGTTTGCTTTGCTTCCCAGTGGCGTGATATGACTTCATATTATTTATTACAATCTGCAGGGTGCATTACTATGATTTTTTTTTTTTTAATGGACATCTCTTATGGTTATCTGTATAAAAAATGCATATCCAATTGCACCTCTAATGCTATTAGAAATCAGGTGGCTGCTTCCTTTTCTACCATGCTTCAACATTTATGATGAACTTTGACAAATACTGAACTACTTTTCCTTGTCTTGAAAGATTCCTTGAAATGAAATATTTTTCACTTTGTTTTCTGATTGTTTATACTGTGTTTATGTTTTCTGTTAACACTTGGATATGTTCATACTTTGAAACATAACAAGATGCCTCGAGCTTCACGGTTAGTGTTTTTCTTTTTTTTCTCTTTTTTTTTTTTACTGTAAATTTTATTTAACACTAGAGAGGTTGTTAGCTGATATTTTGGAAATTTTGAACTTGGAATATTTGGATTTCCTTTTAAAGCTTGAGTGCTTTAATTTGCATCTTCGAGTATGTCTAGTTACTTTGATTGTATGGTGTCTGTCATGTACTGTGTACTTGTCTGCATATTTATTTGTTTAGTTTTTTCTTAAAGGTCAAGAAACTGCAAAAGGAAAAAAGACTGGATGCTATTGTGGACCGCAATCTAAATAGTAACTATAACATTCAAGAAGTGGAGATGATGATTCAGATTGCATTACTTTGCACCCAAGTATCACCAGAAGACCGACCTGCAATGTCAGACGTGATTAAGATGCTGGAGGGAGAGGGACTGGCTGAGAGATGGGAAGAATGGCAGCACATAGAAGTTAACCGGATGCAAGAGTATGAGAGGTTACAGAGAAGACTGGACTGGGCAGAGGATTCAACATGTAATCAGGATGCTATCGAGTTGTCTAATGGATGATGACATGAAAGAAAAAGCAGTAAGAGTACTTAATTTTCTCTCTACATAACAAGCTTCTCATAGATTTTTGTCACAAAATTCTGTGCTGCTTCAATTGTTTTTTCTTTTCTGCTGTTCTTCTCTTCTCTTTTCTTTTTGTATCCCTCTCTGTCTTTCATTTTAATCTCTATTCTTTCCCACTCTGGTGTGCATTAGTTATCCCAGTCTTGTCCCTCCCTGTGGGCATCTACTTCACCATATATTCTTTTGTAGCCTTACCTGGTATTGATCTTTAAATTGTTTGACAAATGTAATTTATTATGTCACTTTCATATTTACAGTAATTTGGGTTGAGTGAATTTTGTTCCAAATTGGAAAATATGGTATTTGAGCTGTCTACTTATTGTTTTATTTCAATTTTACCTTGGCTCAGTATACATGACATAAATACAGTGCAGAAGTTGCCTTAATAATTCATAATTCAATTGTAGAACTTTGATTATATAACCCTACATGATTGACAGATGTATTATATTGTCCAGCAAATGGGATTATACTTTTAACTATCAGTTCATCAATTTGTGTCTCTTGCCTTTGTCCCTAACCAGTGATGAAAAATTGGGTAACCTTTTCCAGTGAAAGTAAAATCATTTTAATCTCAAAGTGAAGTTTATTGTTAAAGTTGAGTGTGAACATAAACCCAGACCACAGGCACAAAAATGACTAACCTGAAACAACATGAGCTAATAACTGACGTCCATGCGTTGGACTGCATGGCTCTGACCTTCCCATGTTGGGTTTTGGCAATGGCTGCAGATTGTATTTTAGTGGCAGTCAGGAGGTCCTGATGAAAATACAATTGTATATTCTTCCTTTACTATCTTGGGAAAATATAAATAACTGTCTTGAAATGATTATCTACATTCTATAGACCTCTGATGGTTTTTACAAGTGATCATATATATGGCCACATGTTTAATAGGGGGAGCCACGTGAGAAAGTATAGCAGTCAGATATCAAAATGGAACAGAGGATCCATATTGAGATACTTACATATCCCTCTCAGAAGAAAATAAGGCTTGCTTGTGTTCAAAATTGGATTTCGCAATTTGTTTCATCTTCTGGTACAAGTAGAGTGAAGGAAACCCAAAAGGTATATCCATGGATATAGGCCTGTTCGCGGGCCTTGAACCGGCCTGGACCGGAACCGAACCGCTGGTTCTGGTCCCGGAAAAATATGAACCGGGACTGGAACCTTGAAGGTCGGTCCGGTTCTGGTTATGGTTCATGCCGGTTCCGGCCGGTTCACGGTTCCAATTCGTCACGGTTTCGGTTCCGGTTCCGGTTCAGGCCGGTTCACAGTTCTGGGCCGGGTTGGTTCACGGTTCCGGTTTCGGTTCGTTCCCGGTTCATTAACGGTTCGTTTCCCGGTTCGGTTCCCAGTTCATTCACAGTTCCGGGCTGGGCTGGTTCACGGTTCCGATTTCGGTTCATTCCCGGTTCATTAATGGTTCGTTCACGGTTCGGTTCGATTTCGGTTCATCCACGGTTCAATTCGGTTCTAATTTGATTTTACCAAAAAAATTATTTATTAACTTGTAAATCCTTTGAAATTTTTTAAATAATATATTTTCTAATTTATTTAAACTATAACATACATACAATGTATTTCATTTTAACTTTAAATGAAAAAATAAAAAAATTTTAAATAATAAAAATTAAACTTTTAAAATACTAAATATTTCATAGTTCCGGTTCACGGTTCATGGTTCACGGTTCGTACACAGTTCTGGTTCACGGTTCATACACGGTTCATGTTCCACGGTTCACTCATGGTTCTAGTTCATAGTTTACGGTTCATGGTTCATTCTTAGTTCCGGTTCCGGTTCAGATTCAAAAAAATGTGAACCTTAACTGGGCCGCGAATCTTCACGGTTCATAACCGGACTGGACCGATATTGCCGGTCTGGTCCGGTTTTTTCCCGGTCCGAGCCGAGCCAGTTCACGGTTCAAACCTGAACCATGAACAAGGCTACATGGATATCTTCTTTCCTACTCCTGCATGGATTATTCCCCTCCTAGTAACTCTTTTATTCATCCTCTCTCTACGACCTCTAAAGACAAAGAAGAAGCTAGTAGAAGCCAGACTTCCACCATCCCCTCCAAGACTTACCATCATAGGCAACTTGCAACAGCTAGGAAAGCTACCTCACCATTCCTTATATCAACTCTCCCAGAAATTTGGACCCATCATGCTTCTACAGCTAGGCAATGTCCCAGCCCTCATCATTTCCTCCCCCATAATGGCTAAAGAAGTCCTCAGAACCCGTGACCTCAATTTCTGTACCCGGCCTGAGTCACCTGGTCCAAAATGACTTTCTTACAATTTCCTGGACGTGGCCTTTTCTCCCAATAATGATCACTGGTGCACAAGGCACAAGTCATTTCTTACTGCGGTTCTTGGCCCAAAGAGAATACAGTTGTTTAGTCATGCTAGGGAATTTGAAATTAGTCACACGATCAAGTCTCTGTCCCAAGCCTCGTCCTTCCCGGTTAATCTTGAGGAGAAGGTATTTGCTCTGGTGGATGGAATTGTCTGTATGGTAGCTTTTGGTCGGAACTACCAGGGAAATCATTTCAGGGTCAGAAGTTTAAGGAGGTCATTTTTGAAATCATGAAGATGATGGACAACTTTTATGCTGAGAACTTCTTTCCCCATCTAGGGTGGGTTGTGGATATCTTAACAGGGGTGCGGAAAAGGCTAAAGCAATGTTTTCATAACTTGGGTGACTTTTTTGAGAGGGTACTTGAGGAGGAGCATCTTGATCCTGCAAGGCTGAAATCCGACAGGGAAGAGGACTTGGTTGACAGTTTGATTGCCTTGTTGAATGACCAAGCTACTGACAGCCTTTGTCCTTCCAAGGAGCATATAAAGGCAATTCTCCTGGTAAGACTCCTTTGGTTGTTTGAGATTGTCATTTTTTGCGCTTTTTCTTTTAGTCATCTGTAGTCTTACTTTCATGCTTCAGGTAATAATTTCATTTCTCTATCTTCGTTTTACTTTTGTTGAAGTTGATATTATGGTTGCCTTTCTTTATAATTTCTATAATTTTGTAGAATAAATTAGCCAAATCAGGAATGAAATATAAAAATGATATACTGATTTGCAGGAGGTACATATCTGCTCTAATGCTGCCACTGGCAGACTAGCTGGGTTCTTATTTCTTACTGATTTCTAACCTGAAGACCTATTAACTAGTAACCCCGGGAGTCCAAGCTGGCTTCTATGTCTCCCCTAAGATATTCCTCTACCTATGACTTTAGCTCACACCATATCCTAAAAAAGAGAGAGTATCAAGTAGGTCCTATCGCATTACTCATACTTCATAATTAATTAGAGGCTGCTAGTTATTACTATGTCACAATATGTACTGGTGCCATCTTAATAAGTGTTATTTATAGTGTTGAATTTTAGTGTCAATATAATAGAATGACGAAACTTGTACAGAATTTTTCGTTGTATTGATTTATGATCAACAATTCTAGACTCAGTATTTATACAAAATAACTTCCCTAAAAATGCGTTCGTCCTCTTCACTGAAGCTGGGTTGATTCCACAATTAGTATTGGACCTTTTATGATGTAAACTGAATAATATCATATAAATTTGACATCTCTTTGATATTAAAGAAGTAGATAGTGGCAATATATTTTGTGCAGCAAAATTTTCTTCAAAAGGCTGACAAAAGCCATGTCCCTTAATCTGCATTGAAGTAAAATCTTATCCACTTTTTGCGTAATTTATGTTTAAGAAATGGAAAATAAGAAAAGAAATAAAATCGTTGACAATTTTGTGTATACTCTTTTATATTTCCTTGTTTTATATTCTTCAAGACAACTAATTTGCATCATCTTCAGAATGTATTTATTGGAGGCATGGACACTCCTGTGGTGGCGATTGTCTGGGCAATGTCTGAACTTGTCAAGAATCCCTTAGTCATGCAAAAGCTACAAGCTGAAATCAGAAATTGCTTTTTGAGAAAAGCTGCCCTGGATGTAGATGATCTCACAAAGCTGACATACCTAAAGATGGTGGTAAAGGAAACCCTCAGAATGTATCCACCGGTACCATTGCTTATCCCCCATGAGGCAATACACAGATGTAAAATTGGTGGAAGCAATAGCTATGATGTCCTGCCAAAAGCCAGAGTCTTGATCAATGCATGGGCAATGGGAAGACACTCAAGCATATGGACGAACCCTCATGAGTTCTATCCTGAGGGGTTTGAAGGGAACAACATTGATTTTAGAGGGCAACATTTTGAACTTTTGCCCTTTGGGCTGGCCGAATAATCTGCCCTGCCTCAGGCTTGGCAAGTTCGACCATGGGGCTAGCCCTGGCCAATCTTTTGAATCATTTTGACTGGGAACTGCCTGGTGGTATGAAGAGGGAAGATATTGACATGGAGGAGGGTGGCGTTACTATGCACGGAAAGACAGCTCTCTATCTTGTGCCATAAAGTATAGGCGACCCAATAGTGGGGGCATTAGTTGCATAATCAGACTACCTGGTTTGTATTTCTCATTTTCAGCTTTTTGGGTTTTTTTTTTCTGGTTTCTTTTTTGGTGTCATAAGATAGTTCTGTGTGTGTGTGTGTGTGTGTGTGTGTGTGTGTGTGTTCGTGTTCGTGCAATCAATAGGTAGTTTTCTTGTTTAACGGAATTAACGGTGGTGTAACTTTTAGTTGTGATGTAATCTTCCCCTCTTCACAAAATGTTTGACCTTTTATATCAACCCAAATCCAGCTAAAAGGGGGAGATTATGGCTTAGAGTTTTTCTTTCTTAGTATACAGTCTACTCTAATTTTTGACACCTAAATAGAGTCCAAGACATCCTACTATCCTACTTATCTCTCATCAGAGCACTTCGTATAGGGTCCTATTAGAGATGGTAGTGGGGCGGGTGATCACGACCTAAACTCAACTAAAAAATTACATCTTGACCTGGGTCAACTAAAAAGTTATATCCTGACTTGGTACAGACTTGTGCATGTCTTCAATTGAATTCTTATATTCAACTTTATTAATATTTATTTATCCAGATTTAAATTTATGGATCTAATTTTATAATCTTTTATAAATAATTTTTATAATTTAAAATTTATAAAAACTCAAAATAAGAAAATAATCTTAAAAAATGTATTTTTAGATGTAAGAAAATTTAACATAATTTACTAGTCTTACAAATATCAAATATAAAAGTTATAATATTAAAAAAAATTAAAATTATCATAAATATTTACATGTATATTATTAATATGTGGGTCTAGAATGGGATGAGTATTATAATATTTAAACGTGAACTCAAACTCACTTAAATGTCTATTTAATTATCTAAATTTAAGTTTAAATTTATTTAATAATATTCAAACTTTGACCCATTCAAATAATTTACCAAGTGCCAATTGAATTCAGATACCAATTGTTATAGGTAAGTATTCTCTCTTAAAAAATATACTTATTAGGGTGTAAAGTGCTATCACTTATAATTTGAAATTTTTCTTAGTCTGATATAAAATTCGTGATAAGTGATTAGTTATATCATGAAGTAAAAAATAAAAGAACTTCATCCCGATTAGTTATATCATGAAGTAAAAAATAAAAGAACTTCATCCGACATTGGGAAATAAAAATGATGAGGAATATCAAAGAAATCCCTCAAACATGATCATAAAGTTTTTTGGAACAGAGAAGATGATTGAAATTGTGTCGGAACCTTTCAAATCATTTTAGTATTAGAAAACTTTCACCCCATTCCAAACCACACCTCTTGCTGCCGGAGTAATTCTATCTATCCGCACCATCGGCCACATCAGTGTTCTTTGGAAAATGACAATTCTATCGTTTGTTTTGGGAGACCTCGAGTCAGTGACGTCTTCCTTGGCCCCCAGCTCCCATGCACGGACAGGTACATGGCCGCACATGTTTCGGATTTGTTGGCATACGTTTTTCGGGACATTGCACGGGCATGTATACGTGGTGGGTGACACCTCCCTTGAAAGCCGCAAGAGCAGACAAAGATATTTTGGGTTTGGCCTCTTGCTGCGTCTTGGAAAGTTGCATGGAAAGGGCCGGTGGTCAGTCGCAAAGTCACCGCCTGCGGGGCGATCGCCGCTTCATGTTTTCCATGAGTTGCCAGCGTAAGGATTGGACGGCAACGTTTGTCATCACATTTTACAATCATTCTTGTTTAGGATCAGCATCGTCTTAGTTTTTGACAGCATCCGTAGGATCATCATTATAAAATCATAATGTGTTTGTCGTCTGGTGTATTCTATTTCTACGCTGCTGGGTGAATCTTCCAAATTGGCCATGTTAAAGCTGCAGCAGAGAATGGGACTCCTCGACTTCCTATTTGTACTACATTAAAGGAAGCTTCCTTCACCAACCCAGGTGAATAGAGGATTAGGCATCCCTTCGTTGCAACTGCACGTCTTCTTTCTTATTTTAGTTAATTCTAATAATTTATTTCATAAAAAATGATTTAAAATATTTAAATTCATTTTTTTAAGCAATATATATACCCTCCATATCATCACATAGACACGTAAGAATGTAGGAATACACGTATTGGTTCATTTAAGAAAAACATGTAAAGTGTCTATACACAGGATTCAAGGAATACACGTATTGGTTCATTTGAAGATGATTTGTAGTTCTAAATCATTTATATCTTCATTATTTAACTAAAAAAAGAAGAGAATATATGTAAAATATGAAAATAGAGTAAGTCTATTAATCGGTTGAATTTTAATCTAAATGTGATCTAAATTTAATCGAAAAGTAAAATTCGAACAAATTAAATTTTGATCTAAATCTAATATTGATCTAAATTTGATCTAAATTCAATCGAAGATTAAGATTTGAATCTAATTAAAATATTCGATAAATTAGGTCCGATAATAAATAAGTTGATTGGATATGGGATTAAAGATTTTGATCTATTAAAGATTCAAATTTAAATTTTAATAATATTTTTTAATTAAATTAATAATATTATATATATGGCATTAAAAAATATAAAATTATAGGAATTAAATTGAGAAAATCAGAAATTTAAAAAATAATATAATTGATGAAATAGAGTTGATGGAGTAAAATGCAAAAGATGATTATTTTTCTGTCGAATCGAATTTCTTGTTGGATTTCAAATATTCATCAAATTCGGATATGATTTAACAAATATAAATCCTATAAAATTCAGAATTAAATTTGGATATAGTACTGATTAATCCAATTCGAATCATTACAAGAAAAAGGTAAATTTCTGACAGAAAATTACTGATGAATGTGAAAACCATCGCTTGTTAGATAGAATATTCATCGAAAATATTTTTGGATGACAACTCTGATTGGAAAGGTCAAAAATCAGACGGAAAAAATATTTTCTGATGAATTTCTGAGCAATTAATAATTTTAATAACTTTTTTATAATGTGCTTGTTTATACATATATGCATATATATGTACATATACATACATATTTTATACCTACATACATATACATATATGTATATATACATATACACATTTAGTAATTTTTTTATAATATTGTGTGTATTTATACATATATACATATATGTATATGTATAGACACACACATACATGAATATATATGTGCATGTTTAATATATATATATATATATATATTGAGGGAGAGAGAGAAAAGGGGACAAACACAAACATACATATATAATAATAAATTAAATAAATATTTTTTTATTAGTATTAGTTAATTTTAATTTTAATATTTTATTATAATATTCAATGTTTTAAAACACAGTCTAATAATTAAACCGATAAGGTCATTAGATCATAATTTAACCAATTCGATCACGGGTCGAATCAGTTGATAATAACAAATATTTAAAAAATAAATTAAAAATTTAATAATTTAAGTATAGTTAAGCAATATATTTTTGCCTAAACTTTGTAGTTATAGATCACATGGCAACATTAAAATATTTTTATCTGTTTATTTAGTAATTAAAATTATATAATTAAAATTTTAAGAAATAATCTTTTTTAAGAATCTAATTTTTATTATTTTTATATCTTTTCTTTTTTACTTTTTCAATATTTAAATTAAATAAAACATATTGTAAAAAATTATTTAAAATATTTTTTTAAAATTTTTTATACAGTTGTATATCATTTTTTAATATAATTAAATAAAATAAAAATTAAAAGGGGAAGAGAGAGGCGGGGCGGGGGGTTTGAAAAAGGAGGGAAGAGAGCGAGAGGAGGGAATTTGAAAAAAGGGAGAGAGAGAGAGAGAGAGAGAGAGAGAGGCGTGGAGTGGGTGGTTCGAAAAAGGGCGAACAGCGAGAGAGGAGGGTGGCGGCTTGAAAAGGGTGAGAGAGAGAGAGAGAGGTTTTTTTTTAACATTTTTTTGTCAAAAAAAAAATTGACGGAAAAGGTCCATAATTAAAAAAAAAAAACTGTTGGAAAATCCTTTTTAGCGAAACTTGAAATTTAAGCCTTTTGTGACAATTTTCCATCGACAGAGAGGGTTTAAAGGCCACCAGACTATCTCTCACTCTTCGCTCACTTGTCACTTTCTGTGCTCTCACTACACCTCCCTCCCTCTCTCTCTCTCTCTCTCTCTCTCTCTCTCTCTACTGTCCACTGTCGCCTCCACCGTCTGCGTGCTTCGCCATTTGCATGTTCTGCCGTCCGCCTGCTCTGCTGCCCGTGTGCTTCGCGGTCCTTCCTTGCCACTAAATACACGTTATAGGTAGGTAATTTTACTTTATTAAAAATGTTATTTCAATCTTATTACTGGCTGTCTTTTAATTTTTACGTTACATTATTATTTTATGTATAAGTTAAAATTTTTATATTATATTATTATTTTATATATTATTAATATTTTCATTTATCTTTTAATGTAAAACAAGTACAGGCATAGTTTTTAAAAGATTCAATCTTTCTATGCCTCAGTTGGAGGTTTAAATACTTTAAATGGTGGTGCAACCTTGGGGCATTTGCTTGCATTGATTGAATAAGGTAAAGAAAATTAAGGTTTAAATAAATTTTATTATTCTAAATAAATTTTATTATACTTATTAATCTCTTATGATTTTATTCGATTTGACTAATAAAAATAGATAAGGGTATCTGCTAGAATTTTTTATCCTAATCATTTATAAAATTATCGAACATGTATAAAAGGGTGATAAGGTAGGATAAATTTATTTTATCTTATTTTATCAGGTAAAGCGAACAGCCCTCTATTTAAGACAGAGTTGGGTCCATGTTGTTGACGGAAGAATGATGGGTCACATGTATTATGAGAGCTATATGCATTATTTATTTGGGACATAATAAAAAATTTAGAAAAAAATAAAAAGTGAAATTTGGAATATAAGCATAAAATAATATAAAATATAAAAAATTAAAAACTAAAATATATAATATAAAAATATAAAATCAAAAATGTAAATATTAAATAAAAATAATTTAAAATTTTATCAACAGAGATATCTATTAGAAATTCCTTGGGGAACCATGGGAAATATTATCAGAAGCTGTCAGAAATTGTCAAAAAAGCCTTTTGTCAAAAATTTTGTCAAAATGTCATCGAATACTTTCAACCGACTACTCTTTTCATTGTTCGATGAACTTTTTTTTGGCAAAAAACTTTTGTTTACTGACGGATTTTGTCCAACAAAAATTTTGATAGGAGGCTTTTTCTGCCAAAAATCATGTTCAATAGCTTGTTTTTTGACGATACAGTGTCTGTTGGAAATATACATTTCTGATGTAAATGGTATCTTTTTTGACAGAAGTTGTCTGTCATAAATCACCTATTTTCTTGTAGTGAATTATAATTTATCTAGTTTAATATAAATGCAACCTATTGACAGTCATAAAATAAAGTTAATCATGGTTAAGCAAATTTTAACAATACAATCGATTGTCATTCTAAATCTTCTGTAGGGGCTTGTGGATTTCGGAGTACAAAAAGAGATACACCCACTGCTGCTCAAATCGCAGCAGGAAATGCCAATTGCATGGTATTAGATCAAATATTTGTTTGAATAAAGTAGTTATTATGGAAAAATAAGTAGCAAATGAGGATTTTAATAGTTGGTTTCTTTAAGCAACAATAAACACGATTAAACAAAAAAAAAGTGAAAAATGTTTACTTATTTTTTTCCTCATTTCCTTTTATTGCAACTTGTTTAATTTTTAGTTTTTACCAAATAGGTAATTGTTGATAAGCTATTTTATTTTAAGCTGAATTATAGTGAAGTAAGCCCAGTTTTAAAAAAAAAAAAAAAAAAAAAAAAAAAAAAAAGTTACGGAAACCCCTGAATTTTTTAAATATGGCAATTTGATTGCCTTTCAACTGAACTCTATGCAAAATCAAGTACAACAGTGCTCTACATTCTTCATTTTTCCCCCCAAAAAATATATTCTATTGAATGGAAAGTCCATATATCACCTCACCAACAGTACACATGAAAATACATATTGTATTATTTTCTAATGCAATTAAAATAAAGCTGGTACATTTAGAAATAATAAAAACAATTTTTTACACAAATGAAACTAAGAACGTTCCAAATAAAATCTCTAGCTAGCAGACCACATCTTCTCGCCTCAAACTGACTTGCAGTCACAACGGAAGCAACAGTTTTGGCCCATTCTTGGATTCTAAGTTTCACCAGCTCACATTTACTGACCACCAATTCACCCTCTCCACCCTTTTCCACGCCCTCATTGGCTGGATCTTTCTCGGCAAGAAGATAAGGAGGTGGCTTTCCGACAACTCCACCGCACTCCACGTCTCAAAGTCGATGCCGGATTCCATGTAGTCGACGCCGGTCATGGCCAGAGCTTCTATCGACATATCTTCCACTTCCTCTAAAATTGGAACTCGAAAAGATAGCTTGGGTAAATATGACATAAACAGGGTGAGATTGATTTATATATACGAGTGATCGCTAGCCTTTTCCATTGGTCCCTCCATGTAGTCAACTTCACAGCTACTCATGGAGGAGGTTTAAATTATAAACCATCATGCCCGTGACTTTTCCAAAACCCCCTCTCTTCCCTGTAGCTTGTTTCAGTTCCTCAGTTTTATAGTTCCATGGTATCTGGATTCTTGCACCGTCCAAATCCTTCTCAATATGATGCTATAAATATCAACTGTAACATCATGGTACCTAATTTAAGCCTATGATGACATCATAAATCATAAATACTAATTTCGAACCAAACTCATTATATATATGCATGTATTAAACTGATAAAAATTTTGTGACATTTGTCCGTGTATGAAATTGTCATTTTGTTGGTTCCAATTATTTTTACGTAATTTTTTTGTTTGAATATAAGATTATTTTCATTATTATTTGTATGAATACAATATTTTTGATTTAGTTTTACATTTTTGAATTGCAAAAGTGTTAAATAATTTTTTAATTTTGGAGAGAAAGTTTAAAAATTATCGCATGTAGAGTACAGGAAAGTATGCTAATTTTTAAAAAATATAACAGCAGTAATTTTGTGAAAGTGAAGTGGCATAATTTAAGTATTATTAATTGTTCAAATTCCTCCGAATACTGTTAAAAATTTAATTCCTTATAAATTTTGTATATTTGGGTTCCATCTTTAATTTCAATTAATTGTTGGTTTTGAGTGCAATAAATGGATCAGCAGAACATAAATTGAGCTAATGGTTTGTATATAATGAATAAAAAAAAATGATGACGCGGACATTTTAAGAAATTTATAATTTTTATTTATAGAATTTAAATGTAACAATTTAATATACATTTTTTACTTAATAAATATAGTACAAGTATTAAAATATTTTCATATTTATAAAAAATAATCAGTTTAAATTAACGAAATTGTACTTTAAAAAAATAATTACAATATTTTGAGTAAAATTAATTTTTAATCCTCAAACGACAACGGTATACATGCTCTAATAAAAAATCTACCATGCATTTTCTATTCAACATGTACAAGAATTGTTCACCGCGCCCAAAGTTTGGTGGAACAGTGGGATCCGTTTTGACACGTGTTTAACAAGCCAGGAAAAAAAAAAAAAAAAAAAGAGCTAAAGCAGGCATGCAATGTCATCAGGATGTCGTCATATTAGAGGGCTCACGGAGGAAAAATCCTTGAAAAGCCCGTGAAAAAAAAAGAAAGAGAGAGAGAGAGAGAGAGAGACGTTCAATCGAGCCCCCTGAATTACGAAACAGGAGGAGAGTTGCGCCCGCGGTTGTATAATTTGAACGTGACATCAGATCAGGTTTTTTTTTTTTTTTTTTTGGTGCGCCCCGGGGGTTTTTTCGGGGTTTTTTCTGTATTGGGGTTCCCCCGGGGAGGGGGGTGGTGGTGTTGGGGATAGTGATAGGGTAGTCCTTGTGTTTACATTACTTTCTCTTTTCACTTTTCAAAGACTGTAGATGTCTTTCTTCGCCACCGCCACCGCCCCTCCCCCCCCCCCCCCCCCCCGGGAAAATTAGGTACTCGTTTTGTAATATAGACCGGTTTGGTTTGTCTATTTTTAGTGTGTATTTTTAATAAAAATAGAAAATAAAATTAAAAATATATTTAGTTTATATATTTTTTATATTTATTGAAAGTATTTTTGATAAATAATTAAAAATTGAAAATTACAAGATTTTTTAGAAAACTTTGGAAATAAAAACACATGTAAAAATCTGAAAACTATTTATCAAAAATATGAAATACTAAAAAATCAAACCAAACATGTTTCTTTGAAATTTAAAGATTTAAAAATAAAAATTATTTTTACAAAATGAGAATAGAAAAATACAAAATATTTCCAAAAATCAAAAAACCTATTCATTCAAAATCTTGATAGTCATAACTACATGAAATTTGCTTCAACTTTCGAAAAAATCCAAAATAAGAAAACAATAATAATTTATTAAATCTTTTTCCACGTAAGAAAATAAGATTTCAACGATAGAATATCAGTGTCAGAAAAACTTGTCGCTAATTATGGATGGATTAGCAACATATCGTGAATCTATTAGTAATTTGTCACTAATTTAACGACTAAACTATTATTTGTCTGTAATCTATCACTGATTCAGGAATGAAAAATTTCATCATAATCAGTTGCTAATTTTACATTGGACAATCTTGCAGTTGGTAATTCATCATCGTTGATTTAGCATCGAATTACCAATCCATTGTAAATATGTCGCTAATTTAGTAATAGATTATCAATCCATTGGTAATATGTCCTTGGTTTAGCAATAGATTATCAATCCATTAGTAATTCGCCTTTAATTTAGCAATTGACTACCATTCCATTAATAATATGTTGCTAATTTAGCAGCAAAAATAAATTCTATCAGTAATTTGGTTGCTATTTTGTGTGGGTTGATCATCCCATAGTAGTCCCGTCACTAAATTTGTGATTGATTATAATTTGTTTTGTAAACTATCATTAATTTAGTGACAAATAAAGTTCATTTCCTAGTTTTGTGACAAACTGTTTTTCCATCGTTATTAAAAATGAAACTATATTCCACTGGTAATTGGTCACTAAATTTGTAACATAAATAAATTTGTTGGTAATTTGTCACTAATTAGTGACGGAATTATGTTTCAATTAACAATCCTTTTATTAATTTAGTGATGGAACTATGCTTCATTGATAATTTTTTACTGATTTAGTGATAGAAACACATGTTATCAAATCTCGTCTTAAAGCATTAAAGCATGCGCGTTTATGCTTTACTCGTATCAATACTTCCGATTATATGTAAAATCTTGTAAAAACTCGCTTTAAAGTGATAAAAACTATAAAAACACACTTTTACTAGAAGATTTCACGCTTTTAATTTTAAATTCATAATTTTTAATTTATTAATCATTTTTATCTAATGCACTATTCTAATCTCTATTTCATATAAATTACTTGATTATTTTATTTTAATTCTCTATTATTTCTTATTGGTATTATACTTATATTAACTTTATATGTAATATTTATGATTTTGTTATTTTAGTTTAACTTATTATTATTTATTATTTATTTTATATTAGTTCTATAAATATATAATATATATATATGAGAAGAGATTAATTGACATCCGTATAATGTAAAACACTTATACCATATTTTAATCAATAATTTGGTCAAAATTAATTGATGAGATTAATTACAATTGTCTTGTACTGGATTAATTTACAATTATTTTTCTTTTTAAAATATTAATTATCTATTGATTTTGACCAAATCAGTTATTTAAGATGTCATGTAAGTGTTTTACACTCACACTAGTGTCAATTATTATATATATATAATATATATTCATTAAAAATCTTTGTTTTTAATACGTTTTCACTTTTTATAGAGTCTAAACGTTTTTTAGTAAAAATTCACTTTTGATAACCTTGGTAGAACTACAATTCATTCAAAATCTGTCACTAAATAATTTAGTGATAAAATCTTTTCTATCAATTAATCTGTCACTATTTGCAATAGAACTATTTTTTGTTGGCAATCCATCATTAATGTAGTGACAAAATGTGTCATGTTGGTAATTGATTGTTGATTTAGCAATGGAACTAATGTACTGTTGGTAATCTTTTGATAAATAATTCAATGATGAAATCTTTTTGTTGGTAATCCACTACTAATTTGTGACAAAATTGCATTCTATTGGTAATTCATCGATAATTTGGTGGCAAAATGTATTTTTGTCACTAATCTATTGCTATTTATTTAGTGACAAAACGATTTCTATTAGTAATTTGTTACTAATTTGTCTATTGTTCTCAATGAAAATAATAAGAAAGGCACATAAATATAGTATTTAGAGGGAAAACCTCAATGCTCACATTGAAATAAATAAGTAATTCAATTTAATGTGGAATAAAATGAAATAGAAATAGAAATTCTTTTTTATTATCACTTCTACTCAATACCTTACTTTAGACCTATTCAAGGTTTATAAATTGGTTAGAACCAGAATCAAACCACTAGTTCTAGTTCTTAAAAACTATGAAACTGATTGTAAATCATGAATGGCAGTCCGTCCAATTCAAGTTCTAATTTAACCGAAAAAAGTTTAAATATTAACTTGTAAATATTTTTCAAATATTATTAATATTTTGGGGGGTTTTTTCTGTATGGTTTTTGTTTTGGGGAATGTCATAGGGGTAGTCCTTGTTTTCATTACTTTCTCTTTTCACTTTCCAAAGACTATAGATTGTCTTTGCTTCGCCCCCACGGCAAAATTAGGTACTCGTTTTGTAATATAGACCGTTTGGTTTGTCTATTTTTAGTTTGTATTTTTAATAAAAATAAAAAATAAAAATAAAAATGCATTTAGTTTATATATTTTTTATATTTATTGAAAGCATTTTTGATAAATAATTTAAAAATTAAAAATTACAATATTTTTAGAAAACTTTGGAAATAAAAACACATGGTCAAAAATCTGAAACTATTTATCAAAAATATGAAATACTAAAAATCAAACCAAACATGTTTCTTTAAAATTTAAAGATTTAAAAATAAAAAATTATTTTACAAAAAAGGAAATAGAAAAATACAAAATATTTCCAAAAATCAAAAACCTATTCATTCAAAATCTTGATAGTCATAACTACATGAATTTTTCCTTCAACTTCCGTAAAAATCCAAAATAAGAAAATAATAATAATTTTATTAATCTTTTTTCATGATAAAAAAATAAGATTTCAGTAATAAAAATCAGTGATAGAAAAATTTGTCGCTAATTGTCGATGAATTAGTGACAGATCGTCGATCTATGCAAAATCCAGTACAACAGTGCTCTACATTCTTCATTTTTTTCCCCCCAAAAATATGTTCTATTGAATGGAAAGTCCATATATCACCTCACCAACAGTACACATGAAAATACATATTATATTATTTTCTAATGCAATTAAAATAAAGCTGGTACATTTATAAATAATAAAAACAACTTTTTACATAAATGAAAACTAAGAACGTTCCAATTAAAATCTCTAGCTAGCATACCTCACTTCTCGCCTCAAACTGACTTGCAGTCACAACGGAAGCAACAGTTTTGGCCCATTCTTGGATTCTAAGTTTCACCAGATCACATTTACTGACCACCAATTAACCCTCTCCACCCTTTTCCACGCCCTCATTGGCAGGATCTTTCTCGGCAAGAAGATAAGGAGGTGGCTTCCGACAACTCCACCGCACCGCACTCCCACGTCTCAAAGTCGATGCCGATTCCATGTAGTCGACGCCGGTCATGGCCAGAGCTTCTATCGACATTGCATCCACTTCCTCTAGACTTGGAACTCGGAAAAGATAGCTTGGGTAAATATGACATAAACAGGGTGAGATTGATTTATATATACGAGTGATCGCTAGCCTTTTCCATTGGTCCCTCCATGTAGTTAACTTCACAGGTTACTCATGGAGGAGGTTTAAATTAAACCATCATGCCCGTGACTTTCCAAAACCCCGTCTCTTCCCTGTAGCTTGTTTCAGTTCCTCAGTTTTATAGTTCCATGGTATCTGGATTCTTGGCACCGTCCAAATCCTTCTCAATATGATGCTATAAATATCAACTGTAACATCATGGTACCTAATTTAAGCCTATGATGACATCATAAATCATAAATACTAATTTCGAACCAAACTCATTATATATATTATGTATGTAAACTGATAAAAATTTGGTGACATTTGTCCGTATATGAAATTGTCATTTTGTTGGTTCCAATAATTTTACGTAATTTTTTTTTGAATATAAGATTATTTTCATTATTATTTGTATGAATACAATATTTTTGATTTAGTTTTACATTTTTGAATTGCAAAAGTGATTAATTAATTTTTTTTAAATTTTGGAGAGAAAATTTAAGAACTATCGCAAATAGAGTACAGGAAAGTACACTAATTTTTTAAAAAATATAACAGGCACTATTTTTGTGAAAGTGAAGTGGCATAAATTAAGTATTATTAATTGTTCAAATTCCTCCGAATAATGTTAAAATTTAATTCCTTATAAATTTTGTATATTTGGGTTCCATCTTTAATTTCATTAATGTTGGATTTGAGTGCAATAAATGGATCAGCAGAACATAAATTGAGCTAATGTTTTGTATATAACGAAAAAAAAATGGTGACGTGGACATTTTAAGAAATTTATAATTTTTTTATTTATAAATTTTAAATGTAACAATTAATATATTTTTTTATTTAATAAATGTAATATAAGTAATAAAATTTTGTATATTTATAAAAAATAATTAATTTTAAATTTGTGAAAATACACGTTAAAAAATAATTATAATATACGGAATAAAATTAATTTTTAGCCCTCAAACGGACAAGAGTATGCATGATCTAAAAAAAAAAATCTACCATTATTTTCTCTATTCAACATGTACAAGAATTGTTCGCCGTGCCCAAATTTTGTAGAATTGTGGGATCCGTTTGACCCGTGCTACATTTATTTAAACAAGCCAGAAGGGAAAAAAAAAGAGCAAAAGCAGTGCATATGTCATCAGATGTCGTCATACGGAGGGCTCACGGAGGAAAAATCCTTGAAAAGCCCGTGCTAAAAAAAAGACGCTCAATCGAGTCCCCAAATTAAGTAGCAAGAGAAGATCTGCGCCGTGGTAGATTTTGAAAGTGACATCAGATTGGGTTTGGGTTGGATGATTTTTTTTTTTGTTGGGGGAGGGGGGGGGGGGGGGGGGGGGGGGGATGGTTTTGAATGTGATTGGGGTATCCTCGTGTTTACAATTACTTTCTCTTTTAACTTTTCATAGACTGTAGATTGTCTTCCTTCGCCTCCACGGCAAAATTTGGTACTCGTTTTGTAATATAGACCGTTTGGTTTGTCTATTTTTAGTTTGTATTTTTAATAAAAATAAAAATAAAATTAAAAATATATTTAGTTATATATGTTTTATATTTATGAAAAGTATTTTTTGATAAATAATTTAAAAATTGAAAATTACGATATTTTTAGAAAATTTGGAAATAAAAACACAGGTCAAAATCTGAAACTATTTATCAAAAAATATGAAATACTAAAATCAAACCAAACATGTTTCTTAAAATTTAAAGATTTACAATAAAATAATTTTTACAAAATGAGAATAGAAGAATACAAATTTTTCCAAAATCAAAGTCGTATTCATTCAAAATCTTGATAGTCATAACTACATGAAATTTCCTTCAACTTTTGAAAAAATCCAAAATAAGAAAATAATAATAATTTATTAATCTTTTCCCACCTAAGAAAATAAGATTTCAGCAATAGAAAATCAGTGATAGAAAACTTGTTACTAATTATCGATGATTTGCGACAAATCGTGAATCTGCCAGTAATTTGTTACTAATTTAGCGACTAAACTATTATTTGTCTGTAATCTATCACTGATTCAGTAATGAAAAATTTCATCATAATCAGTTGCTAATTTTACAATTGGACAAGCTTGCAGTTGGTAATTTATCGTTGATTTAGCATCGAATTAGCAATCCATTGGTAATATGTGCTAATTTAGTAATGAATTATCAATCCATTGGTAATATGTCCCTGGTTAGCAATAGATATCAATCCATTAGTAATCTGCCATTGATTTAGCAATGGACTACCATTCCATTAATAATAAGTTGCTAAATTAGCAGCAAAATAAATTCTATTGGTAATTGGTTGCAATTTTGTGTTGGTTGATCAGTCCCCTTAGTAATTCGTCATTAAATATGTGACTGATTATAATTTGTTTGTAAACCATCGTTAATTTAGTGACAGATAAAAGTTCAGTTCCTAGTTTTGTGACAAACTGATTTTCCATCATTATTAGAAATATAAACTATATTCCATGGTAATTTGTAATTAAATTTGTAACATAAATAAGTTTTGTTGGTAATTTGTCACTAATTTAGTGACGGAACTATGTTTCGATTGACAATCCTTTACTAATTTAGTGATGGAACTATGCTTCATCGATAATTTTTTACTAATTTAGTGGTAGAACTCATGGTTATCAAAATCTCACCTTAAAGCATTAAAGCATGTGCGTTTA